>JAJJMA010291700.1:0-12271 GCA_023529015.1 Papaver nudicaule | reverse complement strand
GAAGATATTCCATGGTTCCCCTCCTCAGTTATGTTTTAAGTATTGTTTTCTTCAATTTTCACTTGTGTTCATTGTGAATTATGATTTTCACTTGTGTTCATTTTGTATTATTATTTTCATGTATTGTTTACGTATCCATCTTACCTTATTTTTATGGCAGACATCTCTTTAAAAATTTCAAGACCCACTTCAAGGGTTCTAAATGATAAGAACATTTTTGTTGTGCTGCTAGGGCTTACAAGGTCAAGCATTATCATTGAAAGTGAAAAAGCAGGGGTACCGAAATACAACCAACTTTTCGTTTGGGCTCGTGAGACTTATGGTCAGATCTGGACGATCTCAAAAATCAATATCCAGATCCGTTAACCTGAGTTTGGATCACAAGGATCAGTCCAACGCAAGACAGGGTCTTGGTAAATCAAAGGGATGGATTGAGGACAATGATCAAGTTTATTAATAACGTAATTCTTGTGTTTGCTTTAATTATATAATAAGAGAATATAATGCGGAAAGTAAAGCACACAAGACACCAGAGATTTTTTAACGAGGAAACTACAACCTGTAGAAAAACCTCGGGACCTCGTCCAGATTGAACACCGCACAGTACAAACTGCCTACAAACACTAGCCTAGATTTACCTCAATTGGAAATCTTTTATCATTTATCTGCCAAGTGTTTTGTTAGCTCAAAAACACTTCAAGATAAAAATCCAACATACCAGAGATAATCTTTATCTTATTGACACATTGAGAACCGTTAGATGGACCACATAAGATATTTTCGTGATAATCCAAGTCCAACTAAGAGATAAAGGAGTTCAGAGTTTAACCCGAGTGAAAATCCCAAAGAATATTCACTTGGGACGGTTTGCGAACCGTCCATCTGAATCACAGCCAAAAGTATCAGGTTTGCGTAGGTACGCGTACAAACTGACACTCTGGAACTCAGGAGTAAATCTGAGTTTCTGTTCCGTGTACGGTTCGGGAACCGCCCACTATTCAGATTAGGGTTTAACAGGACCCGCTGGAAGTTCTTGCTCAAGATTACTCCTTTAGATTCACCCATATCCAACATGTGATTTGCAAGCAAACCATTGCAATGGACAAATGGTATCAAATCTATCTCATGCATTCTTGTAACCTTAGTATTTGCGGGAACAAACACTAACATAACACATGGTCATGTAGACAAGAACACGATCTCAGTCGGTATTATAACACTACTAAAGTAGCCAACTATTTCGAAAGATAGAGAAAGTAGAATAGAAGAATTTCCATAAGTCATAACTCCTACTAACCTTTTGTCGATGAAGAATAATTGATGTCTTCTTTGTCTTCACAGTCTTCGTCTCCAAGGTCTCAACTACTTAGTCTATATCCCAATTCCGAAATCTAAACTCTAATAGGCTAAATCAAGAATTGGGTTTTGACACCTAAAACTGACAACTAGCTTGACATACCAACGCTAGTGGGTTTGACCGGACAATGCCCTAACAGAAAGTTGCCTTGTTTTGAAACACATAGAAAAGAGGTTAAGCTATTCTTGGAAAGCTTATATTCTAGAATGTTCTAGTAAGATTCTTCTGCAAGTAATATGAGTCCTAATTCAAGTCGTTTCTCTGTATTAGGGAATAGTTTACTTGGGTAACACGTTAATGTCTGGTATAATTAAGGGTTCCTGGAGTTGTTGAGAAATATTGGTGAAGTTTTGATCTCTTGAGAGGTTCTTGTTCTTTCGAATAAAGGTGTGTGTTCTTGTATGTGGTTTTACCCAATTGGGGTTTCCACATAAATCCTTTGTATCGTGTGATTGATTTATTGTTTGTCACTTCTACTGTCACTTTTGTTCTTTCTTGATTCCAAAAGATCCGTGAAGAGTCGTGGTGAAAGTCCGAACAATTGGCATCATGAGCTAGGTTTAATGGAAGACGAGATGAGAACAAGAATTTTTGTTATGTGACTGAAGTATAGAAGTTCGATGGTGTTATGAACTTTGGGTTGTGACAGATCCAAGTTAAAGATATTTTAATTCAATCAGGGTTATACAAGGTATTGAAATGAAAGGTTGAAAGCGGTATTAAAGAGGAGCACTGAGAAGAATCAGACCTGAAAGCTGCTAGTCAAATTCGACTGTTATTAGCTAAGTGTTGGCTAATGTTTTAAAAATTACTTCGGTAAAGGAGTTGTGGACTAAAGTTGAAAGTTTGTATATAGCAAACACACGATCGAATAGGATATACTTGAAAGAAATTTCACACAAGATGGCTGAAGGTACGTCTATTGTTAATCATCTCAACGTTTTAAATTCTATTGTTTCAGAGCTTGAGGCATTAGAAGTAAAAGCTTATGATGAGGATAAGGCACTTCGCTTCATTTTGTCTCTTCCACCGTCTTATAAACACATGGTGACATACTTAAAACATATAAAAAATGCTTTGAGTTTTGACAAAGTAACAAGTGCTCTCTTGTCTGAAGAAAAGGAAATGAGGAGTAGGAATGGTAATTCGTATGCTGGTGCTGGGTTATCTGTGTTGAGTAAAGAAGAAACGCACTAAGAGTATTTTTTAGAAATGTCGCAAAACTGGTCATTTAAGGCGCGATGGTAAGTGGAAAGACAACGGGGACAGTTCGACAAAAGGTCCCAAAGATCAAGCTAACCATGCTGGCTATGATAGTGATTACTCTACGATGATTACTGATGATTTTAATCAAAAAGAGAGTTGGATGACGGATAGCAGTACCACGACACATATGTGTGCGCATCAGTTATATTTTGGTAAGTATGTGGGGTGTAGTTGAAGGATGTTTACTGGCGATGGCTCGGAACTATCGGTTAAGGGAGTCGGTGATATTCACATTAGGATGTTCAATGGTAAGTTTCGAACAATCCGGGGAATATAACATATGTCGGAGTTAAAATGGAATCTAATAAGTCTTTCCCAGTTATATTCTGCTGGTTTTAGGTATTCTTTTTACGATGGAGTAATAAAGATTTATCAAGGGGCTATTATGATCATTAAAGGAAGTCGAAGTAGCGGCTTGTATATTCTGAAGGAGTTCCGGGTAGGTGGAGTTATGGATGGATTTAAGTCAACTGTTGAGAAAGAAAAATCTCATAGAAATTTGGCGTTAGGTGGAGTTCCAAAAGCTCGTATGATCAAGAAGTGCGTTCCAAAGATTGGCGGTCCAAGGATAACTTGAATTTTGTTGGTCATCACCATTGATGATCAATGGCCTGTAACGACAGATGGACAAGAACACGATGCAAATCATTTGGTGGAAGATGCAAGAAGAATTATGTGAAAGTTTCCAAATCTAGTCAGGGTAGAGATTTTTGAAAGTTACCTTGTTTTGGCAAAGAAAAGAGGTTAAGCTATTCTATAAAAGCATATATTCTATAATGTTCTAATAAGATTCTTGTGAAAGTAATATGAGTCCTAATTCAGGTTAGTTCTTTATATTAGGGAAGAGTTTACTTGGGTAATAAGTTAATGTCTAGTATAAATAAGGATACTTAGAGGTGTTGAGAAATATTGGTGAAGTTTTGGTCTCTTAAGAGGTTCTTGTTCTTCGACTAAAGGTAAGGCAAGGTAAAAGTCTTCTTTGTAATCACCATTACAGTTAATTGAATAATATCGTGTTTTTTTTATGTGGTTTTACCCAATTGGGTTTTCTACGTAAATCCTTTGTCTTTTATGATTTTTATTGTTTGTCACTTCTCTTATCACATATATTCTTTCTCGATTCTTAAAGATCCGTAAAGAGTTGTGGTGAAAGTCCCAAAACCTAATTCTAACTATTATTTTACATTTGAGCAGTAACTTAGTATACATTATAATATATATTTCTTGAACAATTAGTAAAGGAACACATGAATGACAGTTAAGAGACTTCACTAATATGCATTACTTGAATATTACATGAATGCATATGCATACATTATGATTGCTCAAATTGTTAGTATAGCTTATTTTGGAACTTGTGTTTCAATGTGCCTAATTCTGCATCTTTATTTTCTTGAATGAATTTCATTTGGAGGTTCGCATGAACCCACTGTTGGAAGGTAGTGGTGGTGTAGTCGAATATATGATGAAAGATGTGGATACCATATTCGGTCTTATGACAAGTAGCGGAGGTAATGTCCTCCGCTACTAGTATTCGTAAGCTGATAAGCGGACAGACTAACCTCTGCTTCCCCTTTATGTAACTGATATAAGAGCAGACCCTTACCTCCTCCGCGTAACGGAAAAGGGACATGTAACCGACATAGTTAGTAGTATTAATGTTCATTGAGTAGCATTGGATCACTGAGGGGTCAGTCCTCAGTGATCCCTGTAAATAAGAGACCCTCTACCCTTAGAGAGGGGATTCAAGGTCATTCATATCAATAAGGGAGAGCTTATCACGTATCTTGTCTTCCTTACTGGTGTTAGGGGAGAGTAGTCGTAGAAAGTGAGGTTGAGAGTTGTTTCATAGAGTACGGATCTTCATCTGTATATATTTGTGGAAATACAGTAGCTCACCAAGTTATTTGAGAGAACCATCCGGTGTCTACAGAAAAGGTGAGGGTGAGAGCTGTTCCATGGTATACAAACTATACTAGTTTGCTTGGGTCCTTGGAAATCCAGTAACTCACCAAGTTATTGAGCGAAACAACTGAGTCTACGGATTATAGAGGTAAGAGATGTTCCAATAATTACAAACTACAGTATTTTGCTTAGCTCTTTGGAAATCCAATAGATCACGAAGTTACAGAGAAACAACCGCAGATCTAGCAAAAAAACTACTTTCAAACTTTAGCTCACCCAAATAGCTCGGAAAATTGCTGGTAGCTGGAACTCAAAAACTGAATTACCAAGAAAATAAAAGAAGTTGATGATGGGGAACTAGGGTGAAAAATCCCAGAAGAATCAACAGGAAACACCATCAACATGAAAGTAGTCGCATCGCCAACAAGAAGACAGCGAAAAGTGTGGGCAACAGAAATAGGAAATGATGAAGAAGAGGGTTCTGAAGGCAATAGGCGCCCAGCGCAGAGAGGAACGTCAAGACCTGAGCCAACAACAAGAGTCACGAAGCAAACAACAACGGCATAGATTAACTCTCCAAATGTGAAAACAATAAGCAGAGCAAAGCAACCCGTAGCCCTGAGACTAGACGTACACCCGAAAGCAAAGCCAGCAACAAAGAAGACGAAGCCACTTACAAAAGCTCCGCCAAAACCAAGAATGAAGAAACAAAATCTAAAAGAGATCTCGCGTATGCAGCCGGCACACTTGGATATCATAAGAGAATCGCAGGAGCATGAAGTGGTAACAAATCCAGTACTCACAAGATTGGACGAGTTGACACAACAAAATGGAGGTTCAAACAACGCAAATAAGAGGTATGGAGAACAGAGATTCAGAGGAGTAAGGTGAAGAATATTCTGAAGTAGAATTGCAAAACACGAAGGAGTATTACGAAGGAATTCGAGAGCAGTCGGGGTACAAGGAAAAACTGAGAGCAACAGATGTACCGAAAATGATAAAAGAGCTAAACGAAACCATAAGCACAACATCACTCTCCGTGCAATACTGAAGACTGGAGACCTACATAGATGAAGCCAAGGCGTCACTACTGAGATAATAATTATTAAAAAGACGAATAACCAGAAAGTTCATCATGCCACCTTTTAAGTTATTTAATGGAGGCTTAGATCCGCTGGCGCACCTAAGAGATTACAAACAGGCGTTGCTTTAATGGGAAAGAAACTAGGTGGTCTTATGCAGATATTTTAAATTAACGCTAGTAGAAGGAACGTGACTATGGTACGACCACTTGCCAAAGGATCCATACGCAACTTCGACAACGTCAACCTCAAGTCAGTTACGAACGTCGAAATTCAAAGCTTGTCCATCCATAATCTCTAGTCAGTCCAGACATAGAGTTACGAAAGTCGTCACCTTTAAAAAGAACATATGATTTCCCTTCTCAGCCAGTTATGAACATAAGAATTAAAAGCACAACATTTTATCCTTGTCAGTTACGATCTTCGGAGTCTAAAATTGTAACTTAAGAGCTCATTTTAAAAATCGTCTCCGCTTAGCCAGAAGAGTCAAAAGCATGGATTTTGACAATTCTATATGAATTAATTTAGCCGAAGGTTGTGATGGATAAAAAAACAAATTCATGGTGCGTAATACATTCACAAGAATAATCAATAAAGATCAAATATTGCAATCATCAATCAAAATTTAACTAAATATATTATATTGATTGATGAAAAGAAAACACGGAAGTAGTAAAAGCATATAAGCTTAAATCAAAAAGATAACTACTTCTAGCGTAGTGATTACCCGAACCCCTAAGGAAAACACAAACTCTTTTTAATAAAAGGAGTTAACTATGCTAAATAAAAGATAAGGTATCCGAACTTAATTATCGGCATCAACGTCATCAACTTTCTTGAACATGTAGAACGATACTAGCATCATCATCATCAAAAGGAGTTTCATCAAAAAGATTATTTAAATCATCCTTATGAGTAGCAATTTCATCAGAAAATTCTTGAATTTTGATTCTTATGGATTCAATGTTGTTCATGATACCAACAAGTTAAACCTTAAAAGCTTCAAAATCCTGTAGGAGGTTGTAAACAACTTCTGAAGAGATCATTGAGTCATCTTACACATCTTGATGATTGTAAGCAAAGTAGCAATTAGTTGTTGAATAAAATTCTTGAGATTCAAAGGTTTCAACAACATCTCCGTTGACAATAGCTCCCTTTTTCTTTCTTTCACGCCCAACACCTTCACAATTGTTAACCTTGTTTACTTCTTCCATATTAGCTCGTGTGACACTACGAGTGATATGTTTCATAATAGTTGTGAAGTCACTTGAACGTGGATTTTGGTGTTGGTGTTTGTGATATTTATAATATCTCAAGATGAGAAAATAAAGGAAGTTAGTCTTTTAACTATACAAAGGAGGCGATTTCGAAACCTAGATTTCATTCACGAACGTCCCAGAGAATTCTAGAAAGTTCTACAATATTCTAGATATATTCGGTTTTGAAACAAGTTGTTTCAGTAGTCGTTAAGTTCACGACTTTAAAAAGAGTAAGGACCATGCGATTAATTGTCTTACAAAACTGGCTCATGTCATGAATGTGCATGACTATATTGAAAAAATTAATGTATACCCAAAATATTTGGTGAAAACACTTGTTTAATTATTTTAGCCAATAGTTCTCACTAAATTTATATATCAACATCATGACATAATTTTCACCGGCTTCTCAACTCACACAATTAGATATTCCCATGGATCCTGGTCTCGACTCTTACCTTAGGAGCCAAAGGCAGGGAGAAATCTAGAAGTAACATTAGAAGTGTTGATACTCACAACGAGTCATTACATTTTGGACTCATAATGGATGTGAAAGCACTCAAAAGTTTAGTTGGTGCTATAACACTTTGATGACAACCACTTTGGGAATTATAGTCAATTTTTCATCAAAAGATCAAATAACCTTTTGAGAGTCCGTTCATCTCATTGGAGCATAAGCTTAACAACCTATGAGAATGAATAATTATCTTATGTTTGGACAAAAAAAAACCTACAAGGATTATCACGTTAATACTAGGATCCCACTTTTATTAATCAATGAAGCACAATAGCACAAATAGTGAGATATATAAATTTAATCCTTGAGGTGTACTGTCCTCTTTTTGTTCAGATTGAACATGAGAAATTCTTATCTTGACAGTACAAAGAGAAGAAATGGACACAAAAAACACAAAGTGTTAATGCAAGTATGTTCTTACTTACAAGTGTCATCAATCTTGTTGTTCACTTTCCTTTCTCGTCTCCTTTAGAGAATCTACAGTAGAAATTACTATCGTCAAAGATAAATTACGTTTGAAGGTTATCCATTGCACAGGTATTCTGTGAAATATAAAAATGATGAAGTGTATATAGTCAGAGATAAGTTTGTTCATGTTTTCACAAGTGATGTGCCCTAATTCTTGTGCTTTCGTCGCCGTATTTAAAAGGGCATTCATGGTGAGGATGCACAACACAACACAACACAATTTGCATTGAAGTGAACATTACCATGTCCACTGCAAGTGATAGAATCAAACTTCGTTTATGACTGTATCTCATTTGGATCCTCATAGAATGTTTTTAGATCCTTCAAATTATTCTTACCAAGATTACTAGGGAGAAAATCAGATTGTTTCATCTTCCGATTCGGAGTGTCAGACATTGTATTTGTCTTTACAAAGTGAGTATTCTTTCGATAATTATGACGATTATGAAAGGACTTTATAGACTGTTTATAGGCAAAACACGAGCTGTCGTAACAAAGGTTTTTGTTCCTAAGGATTGGACATTTACAACTTGTATTGATAGTAAGTGTAGCCTCGTTGTTTAGTCTAACATTGTTTTCCGAAACAACTGAATGGGCTTTTTCATCCCTTTTACGGAATTTACAACTTTTATCTAAGTGGCCTTTATCACCACAATAAAAGCAATGTTTTGAAGATATTCTAACAAAGCCTTTAAAATCTGGGGTGAGGTTCTCGACCACATAGATTTCTTCAGAGATAGTTTGTATATATGAGAGTACGCACACATTATACATAGTTCACGAACTTAGTCAAACACAGATAATTACATCTTTTAAGTGTTTGCCCGCTCTGATACCAATTGAAAAGGAGGGGATACCAAGTACACCACCAACTTTTGAATTCGTGAACCTAGTTGATTAGATTGTTTGAATGATTTTACAAGTCAATATTCAAATAATAACCAGAATTGAGTTCTTTATTAAAGAATCGAATCGTTAACAAGAGTGAGTTCTTGTAGATCTCAAAGAGATGGACTCACTCGAAGATTTAACCAACAAACTTACAATACTCTAACTATATCGATCAGAGATAATATAACGAAGAAGGTAAAAGTAAAGCAAGGCACCAGAAGTTTTGTTAACGAGGAAACCGCAACCAGCAGAAAACCCCTAGGACCTAGTCCAGATCTGAACACACACAATATTGAGCAAATACAGACGCTAGCCTACTATCAGACTTCACACTGGAATGTAATTGAGACTGAATTAACCGTCTGAGCAATTCAGCTACAGTTATGCTCATACGTCTCTTGGCTCCCGCAAGAACCTACGCACTTGATTCCCCCAGCTGATGTCCTTTACATGCCTAAGAGTTGCTCCACAGTCCTCCGTCAAGACTAGCGCTACCCTACCTCTAACAGGACGCCTGGTTGTACTCGATTTGTCTTTGAACAAAGAATACGAAAGGTGATCACCTTTAGACTTAAAGTCAAGGTTAATGGAAATCTATATACTATCCCGGGCTTATTGGTCTAGCCTAACTAGTTTTATCTCGTAACGCCTGACGAACTTAATATTAGACCTAATTCATGAATTGCATTATGGAAGTTCTAGGACTTATAACATCGAGTGCAGCCGTACGAAGTTTTTATCAAAATCTTTGCTCTTTTAATGATTGATTGACCGCAACAATATAATCGACCTAAGATACAGGATCAAAATTATTAAATCCGACCTGTGCTTCACGATCCTCAAGCGAAGTCTTTCAATAGTCGTAGCCTAAAGAAAAAGGCTCCGAGAAGACGACCAACCTTTAATGAAAGAATACACAATAATATGTGGAGGATTGGTTGTGTCTTTGGAAAAGGTCGTCTATTTATATTGATTATCGCATGGGGCTTTGCTTGAAAGTTAAGAAACCTTGAGTAGGGCTCAAGTAAGTTCTCGAACACAAGATGTACAATAACTTTCTAGAGGTCCGACCCAATCTTCTTTAATGCATTTATACAAAATAGCCTTAGATAGTGAGAAGACTCGCCTTGACCTATGTGAAGGATATGACAATGGCTTAGCAAGTAAACCATGTAAATATGTTCACGTAAAATAGGTTAACGTGAAAGACATAAGGTGGACAGGAGTTCCGAGAGCCTTGTTATGAACGCGTTCATAATGGGCAAAAACCTCAAAGAGGTTTTTATCTCGGCTGAATATGAATGCGTTCATGTCGTGACAGTTCGGAGTTTAGGAATTTCCTGACTTAGATATGAACGCGTTCATGTCTGTCACGCCAGAGTTCAGGAATTTTCTTACAACCTATCAACGCGCTCACGAACGCTTAGGGTGTTGAAGTACTTATTCTAGAACTATCTCTATACCCACGAGTTCTTAAAATCATTGGTTACTATCGAAAAACCTATGCGCCAAGAGAACTAATCTTTCGATCCTTCAAGATCATTATGTACAACATCGTCGACTACTAAATTGATAGAATTGGTAGATACGAAATCAAGGAGAACTTTTCTAACCTTTTGACGAGAGGACGATAAATATCAAGTGTGTAAGCTTCGGTCTTCGATCTTCAAATGGTATTCGTCACAATACCTAGTCTATCTTAGTTCGAAATGATATTATAGACTAAATCAAAGATTGTGTTTTGACAACTAAATTTGATAACTGACTTGACATACCAACGCCAATGGGTTCAACCGAGCAATGTTCTAACATAAATCTTGCTTCTACTAGGGGAAAAGAGACTTAGTACCAACCACGAAGAAATTATTGAAAAAGATGTTGAATAACATTGGTTCATTTAAGGTCGAAGGAGCTGTGTTTGGTAAACTGTATTTGGTAACAAGTATAAATAAGTTAATATTCACTGTGAATCTTGTGGACAATACATGTACTTGTATGCACTGGCAGTTAAGAGGCTTCCCTTGCTAGCATGTTGTTTGTGCACAGTAATAAATCAGGCAAGACTGGAGCCAGTAAACATTCATAGTTCCCACTTGTTCATTATTTTTTTCCCCCGCTTTTAATGGTTTTATTATCATGTTAATGTATATTAATATTCTTATGTTTGTTGTTCCCAGGTATTGCTCCAACTTCTACTCAACTGACTCTTACAAGGCTACTTACGCACCTCCTTTTATCCCTTTAAAAGACCAGGACGATTGTGTTGAGGTAGCCACTTTTTTTTTGGACTTATCCATTGTCATATGTGACTATATCTGTTAGGGCATTGTCCGGTCAAACCCACTAGCGTTGGTATGTCAAGCTGGTTGTCAGTTTTAGGTGTCAAAACACAATTCTTGATTTAGCCTACTAGAGTTTAGATTTCGGAATTGGGATATAGACTAAGTAGTAGAGACCTTGAAGACAAAGAAGACATCAATTATTCTTCATCGACAAAAGGTTAGTAGGAGTTATGACTTTTATGGAAATTCTTCTATTCTACTTCCTCTATCTTTCGAAACAGTCGGCTACTTTAGTAGTGATATTAATAGCGATTGAGATCGTGTTCTTGTCTACATGACCATGTGTTATGTTGGTATTTGTTCCCGCAAATACTAAGCTTACAAGAATGCATGAGATAGATTCGATACCAGTTGTCCATTGCAATGGTTTGCATGCAAATCACTTGTTGGATATGGGTGAATCTAAAGGAGTACTCTTGAACAAGAGTCCAGTGGATTACAGCTGAGGACGTCTAACACGTCTAAGTACTGGTTAAGCCCAGAACTTCCAGCGGGTCCAGTTAAACCCTAATCTGAATGGCGGACGGTTCCCGAACCGTACGTGAACAGAAACTCAGAAATTCTCCTGAGTTCTAAAGTGTCGTTTTGTACGCGTACCTACGTGAACCTCAAAATCGATACTTTTGGCTGTGATTCAGATGGACGGTTTGCGAACCGTCCCAAGTGAATATTCTCTGAGATTTTCACTCGGGTTAAACTCTGAACTCCTTTATCTCTTAGTTGGACTTGGTTATCACGAAATATCTTATGTGGTCCATTTAACGGTTCTCAATGTGTTAATAAGATAAAGATTATCTCTGGTATGTTGGATCTCTATCTTGAAGTGTTTTTTAGCTAACAAAACACTTGGCAGATAAATGATAAAAGTTTTCCAATTGAGATAAATCTTGGTTACTTGGTTTGCAAGTTAGGGTTTCCTAAACTTGTGGAACAAGAAACTAGTCGCTTTATTCCAAAGCAACCTATCTTATTGAGTGATATAAATAGAGGTGTCTAAGGACGAATACTGCAAGCATCAAGCATACGTGAAGGTCCTTTGTGGAAGTGATCGTATAACTCTTTTCACTTCGGTGAATGCTTGTTGTGGTATAGTCATCCTCTATTAGGTAGCAGTTCCTCTTGGGATTTTACCTACGACTATAAAGACTTCTCTTGAGAGTTGGGAAGCACAGGTAGGAGATTGA
>JAJJMA010291694.1:0-10484 GCA_023529015.1 Papaver nudicaule | reverse complement strand
CACATTACAACTGTGCTTAAATTATCATAGTTTTTGGTCAAACAAATCGATATTAGAGCTTAACGTGAGGTTCGATCTACAGGCATTATTGCTATATTAGTTTAGTTGATCATGTAGTCATCTCCATCATGAGCATTCTCTTCATATATATCAGCAGCGCACATATATTTTTCAAAGTGTGTGAAACGAAGAGAAAGATTATAACTTAGCTAGAGGAAGGTATATCGATATAATGGATTTCTTGTTTCTTGCGCTCCTGCCGGTGCTAATAATGTTAGGAGTAATTGGTTTGATGATTTGCTTTTGTGAACGGAACAAGGAAGGCCAAAGAATGAGTACTACCGCAGGCAATCACAACCATCTCCATAACCACGATGGTATGATCATGCTGGCGGCGGTGGACATGGTGGCGGTGGGTTTGATCATCATTCTTGCAGTGGTGGAGGAGGCGGCGGTGGTGGTGGTGGAGGAGGAGGGGGTTGCTAAATCTAGATTCATGACATTATTGGTATTGTAATACCGTTACCGTTACCGTTATAACATGGAAATCACTTTTCTTTCTTTCTCTTGACTTTTCTCACATTCACTAGTAAACATTTTTTCTTTACTAATCAGCTGATATTTGTAATACCAATCAACCCAATCAATCCAAAAGTACAAATTTCACATCTTTTATCCTTGTTTTCAGTCTATGAAATCATTACATTGGAAATTCCAAGTTAAAATTTTGAGTAGTGGCGGTGGTGGTGGTGGTGGTGGTGGTGGTGGTGGTGGTGGCGGCGGAGGAGGGGTCGAACCTCTCACCTCTCACCTCTCACCGTTTCCGTTATAACGTGGAAATCTTTTTCTTCCCTTCTATGTCTGACTTTTTTTCATACATTTCCCTAGTAAACATTTTTTTTCTTGCTAATTAGCTGATATTTGGAATTCCAATCAACCCAATCAATCCAAAAGTCCAAAATTCACATTGGTTTTATATCACTGTTTTAAGTCTACGAAATTATTACATTGGAAATTCCAAGTTAAAATTTTGAGTAATTCCGTACAGAGAAAAAATCCATTCACACTTTTATATTCACATTATCTCACATTTTCGGTACTATTTTTGCTATAAAATTTAAACGCTAACAGATTTGAAGCTAATTTTTTTAGTAAATGTTCTTCTTATGAAACTCTACATTTCCAACAAAAATGAGAATATTTCGAGTGTATAACACCACCATTTCTTACTTTGAAAATCATCCGTTAAAATTCGACGGATATTCGACGGATGAAATTAATATTGGTAGATAGTGAACTTAGTATTTCGAAAAACGTTAAATTTTGGTAGGAATGTAGAGCTATATGAGAGGAACATATTTTCAAAATCTTAGCTCCGAAATCATTGGTATGTAAATTTTATAGAAAAAACTGTACTGAAAGTGTGAGATAGTGAGGATATAAAAGTGTGAGGAGATCCTTTCTTGTCGGTGCATTACAAGTAGTATTCAAGAGTTCTTAAACACCCAATAGGACACAAATTGTTTGATGAAATTTCTGTGAGTGGTTGTACAAGTAGGTCCCCTACAACAGGTATTGTCCATAAGTAACAATAAGCTTGCTTATCTTGCTGGTTGTTGTATTAATAATGCACCCACTTTTCAAGAGATTTCCTTGAAGATATCATGATGCAACGAACATGTGAAACTTGAGGTGAAGAAATGGGAGGAGGAGAATCATTGACAATCTTCGTATGGGGTTCTAGATGCTAAAGAAACCCAACAAGATATGTCTCTCTCAACCTCTTTGCTTCAGCCTACCTAAATCAATGAAGTCAAGGGATCTGAACCAAGGAGTTATTGGAGATGGGGCAAAGATGAGTTCTTTCCTGAATAATCATTCCAGAATTGGAAGAGTTACAGACAGGATAACCGCAGGCAATCACAACCATCACAATAACCATGATGGTATGGTTGTGATAGGTGTGCCTGTGACTGATCATGGTGGCGGCGGTGGCCATGGTGGTGGTGGGTTTGATCATCATACTTGCTGTAGTGGCGGCGGCGGCGGCGGTGGTGGTGGTGGCGGAGGAGGAGGGGGTGGCTAAATCTAGATTCATGACATTATTTGTATTGTAATACCGTTACCGTTACCGTTATAACGTGGAAATCACTTTTCTTTCTTCCTCTTGACTTTTCTCACATTCACTAGTAAACATTTTTTCTTTACTAATTAGCTGATATTTGTAATACCAATCAACCCAATCAATCCAAAAGTACAAATTTCATATCTTTTATCCCTGTTTTCAGTCTATGAAATCATTACATTGGAAATTCCAAGTTAAAATTTTCAGTAGTTCGGTACATCAGAGCAAGCACTATGGTGCACCTTTTTGATGAATAGTAGGTCAAAAGACCTAAAACATGTGTAAAAGTTGTGTCACAACTTAAAACTTGTCTCAGATGTGCTACAAGTTATAAGTCATTTTTAAGGGGCGTACAATCAGTGTACGCACCCTGCGGTCTTACAGTGTACGCCTACGGCCACTCAGTGTACGCCCAGTT
Organism: Papaver nudicaule; assembly: GCA_023529015.1. Classification (NCBI taxonomy): domain Eukaryota; kingdom Viridiplantae; phylum Streptophyta; class Magnoliopsida; order Ranunculales; family Papaveraceae; genus Papaver; species Papaver nudicaule. The sequence continues at coordinate 7,941 of JAJJMA010291694.1, read as the reverse complement.
TTTGGCGCTCACTGAGTGTCCGCCCCTCGATTTTTTTTTTGCTTGACTTTTCTTCCCTCACACCCCTCTTACACCCCTCTTACACCCCATCTAAACCACTTATTCAGCTTTCTAAATGTCAATTAGAACCCTAAAAACAGAAAAATTTCTACGAGACGCTGTCTCGCCTACAAAATCAGGGGTTTGTTGAAAATATCCAACATTTCACATATTTTCACTCTAACCCTCACTCAAAGTCTTTCATTTCGGTTTAATATGGTTAAGAATTTTACTACGTAGGAAGATATTGCTCTTACAAATGCTTATATAATCAGCACGATGTAATTTAGATTTTATTTTATCACCACAATGTAACTCAATTTATTTTTAATGCAAATATGATTGAGTTGTTACAAATACTTATATAATCATCACGATGTAATTTAGATTTTATTTTATCACCACAATGTAACTCAATTTATTTTTAATGCAAGTATAATTGAGTTGTTACAAATACTTATATAATCATCACGATGTAATTTAGATTTTATTTTATCACCACAATGTAACTCAATTTATTTTTAATGCAAGCATGATTGAGTATACCAACTTAAAAATCGCATTTTTGGTGAAAACTATTGGGTGTGAGTATATTTGCAAAGTGTGAAAAATGATGTATTTATGGTCAAGGTCAAACCTTGACTGGGGGCGGACACTAAGTGGCCGCCCCCGAAAATTGGGCGGCCATTCAATGGCCGCCCATCAACCATAGTAGTTGAGATTTGTCCTGTTTTTTTTTAACCTAAGATGTGAGTAAAAAACACAAAAAAGTAGCACCATAGTGCTTGCTCTTACAAATAGTATTCAAGAGCGAAAATGATAAACGCCCCCCGGATTTCTCCACCGGGTTTTTCCACCAGCTGATGTGGAGGGCTGTGAGTGGTGGAAAACTGAGACAGGGTCCCCCCCCTGCTGCTCCACCTTGGGCGTGGAGAAAATTTTGTGGCCAAAAAACAAGCCACCTAGCGGTGGAAACCCTGGTGGACATATGTGGGGGGCCTGTAGCACTTTCGATTCAAGAGTTCTTATGCACCCAATAGGACACAAGTTGTTTGATGAAGTTTCTCTGTGAGTGGTTGTACAGGTAGGTCCCTTACAACAGGTATTGTCCATAAGTGATAATAGGCTTGCTTATCTTGCTGGTTGTTGTATTAATAATGCACCCACTTTTCAAGAGATTTCCTTGAAGATATCATGATAAGAACATGTGAAACATGAGGTGAAGAAATGGGAGGAGGAGTGTACGAGTAGAAAATCTGCATAGGTACACGATGTTCTACAGCCCTCAGATCTCACTCGCACACACAGTTATTCGAACATGGTTCAAGGTACAAAGACCTCAAAAACAACACCGAAGATATGTAAAAAGACATTAATCAAAAGACTAAACGTATGAAGATTTGTATTTCAGTATTGCAACTACATGGATTATGATCCTAAGGAGCTAGAGGAGATACAAACCTAATCCCTCTCTTGCCGCTTAGGTTACACCCAAAAGATTCCAACCCTTACAATGTTTTCCAAGCTCGCTTTATATAGGCCGAGCTTGGGTGGTTTACAGCTAATAAGACAAGGGACTCAATCGTGGTGGTGTCAGTCCTTGTCGAGTAAGGCGGTTCCTTCAGCGATACTCCGAAGATGGTTTTGGGGCTTCGGTCCTTTGGGGCGGAGTCCGAATCCCTTTCTTATGATTCTCCGCTCGGCATATTATTCCTGGGTTTGGTCCCGAGGCTTCGCTTGCTACTTTCTTTGGCATGGTCTTGCTTCTTGGATTTCTGACACGTGTCCCGAGGGGTTTTACCCTCCACAGTTTGCCTATTTTCTTGTCCGAAGATCGAGGAGGTTCGGAGAAGAAAACTCCCTTGGACCCTGTTTTTTTTGACACGTGTCCGGTATTTTAACTTCCTTAGCTGACACATGTCGCTTTTAATGATTTCGAAATCTTCGCCCCTTTCTACCTTTTACCGGCTACGCCGGTCTTGCGTCTTCTTATTTAAACTTTGTTTGACCTCTCTTTTTGTTTCTCCATTCTTCTGCAGTCTTCTGTGATATTTTTAGCATTTTCGACCGTTCTGGCTGCTTTTCACCGCCGATCTGCTACATTATTCATGGTGATTTTTCGTGATTACCTTTGCTTGTTTCCTTCTTTGCTTGTTCATCTTCTTAATTTCTTTTGTCTTTTCAGGCTCCTAAAAAGTGTGCACTGTCCGGCGGCGAGTTTCCCCGGAAGATGGTGGATCCCCAAAAACTCACTTGGGAAGAAAGAGCCAAGGTTTATGGTTTTAATGCGAATCTTTTCCCTTGCCAGAGTGTGGGCAAGGTCAATCTGTCTCCTGAGTTGTTTTCTTCTCATCAGTGTAGTGATAGGAGATTAATTGTTTCCAGCGAGCAGCTTGGCGCCGGTCTTCCGATTCCGCTGTATGATCCCGTGAATCCTCTTTTTTATGAGATTTATTCTCAAATTAGTCCTCCCTGCGCTGTGATGCAACTGAATGGGAACTCTATTCGGGTTATTCGAGAGTGGGTGGCTCGCTCGGAGGGCAGATTGTATTACTATGATAAGCTTCCTGAGGAACTCAAGTGCCCTCCAAGTTTTTGGTCTGCTGAGAATTTTTTCAAGTATTATAAGGTGGAAAAGAGCCTGCTTAAACAAAAGGCTCCCTGGAGTGTAAGTCTTGGCATAGTGGCTGACTCTTCGCATGTTCTGGGTGACGTAGATCTTTCTGGGTCTAAAACGAATACACTTCTTCGTCATTCTAGCGACGAGGTATGGTTTTCGAAGCCCGTGCTTATCGAAGGTCCCGTTCTTTTTGGCTACGAAGATGAAAAGAAGAAGGTCGAACGAACGAAGTTTATGGATGATCATAAGTTCTCTATTGTTGAATTCTACAAGATTTATTTCTCCGAAGAGGAGCGCAAGAAGTCCCAGGAGAAGATCGTTGCTCTCAAGGAGAAGGTATGTTGATAAATACGCGTCGACTCTCTTTCTGTTAGTCGTTTTACTCACGCGGCCTTCTTTTCAGAAGTTTGAGCTGGAGAAGCTGAAAAAAAATCCACAAGCTCAGGAGCAAGCCAATGACTCAAGGAAGAAGAAAGAACCTTCGAAGTCGGCTGTTGAAAGGGGGGAAGGTGGTCAGGTGAAAAACACTACATGCCTCAGTTATTCGATGGGTATGGATGTCTGCCTCTGTTTAGAACCTGACAAGTTGACTGCTTTTCAACAGGGTGAAGTGCTCCTGGCTAACGATGGTGTAATGAAATTTTCGCTGTGTGATCCGAATCGGGAGAAGCCTGCCTTCGGTGGCGTAAAAAAGAAGCTTGTGAAGACTACTTCCCGAACCGTAGGTTCGCAGGGACCTTCTACCAGGACTGTTGGCAAAGGCTTACTATCTCCAGCCACGTCCGTGGGAGATGTCGATGGCGAAGGTACCAAAGATCAGAGGGTTGAACCTTTTAAAAGGTTAAAAAGGGGATCTTCGAACGAGCAAGTTCTTCGGGAGGATGCCTCGGCGACGTGCTTTCAAATCGCTGTGCCGGCGCTGGCACTGCCTCTGTTTTTCCTGGTGTCAGGGTCGTTGATCCTTACCCATCTGGCATAGATTTTAATGAGTATGGCTCCAACGATTGTCTTGTGGATGCCTCGTTGGGTCAATCCTCTCGATCTGCTTCGGTCTTGGGTCAGCTTCCACTGGTTTTGTACGAAGGCCTTGCTCGGCGGAGGAGTCTCAGAAGCTCCTTGAACGAAGTTTCATTCCTGGTCCTTATGCCGAAGACCTTTCCGATCATTTGAAAGCATATGCTAGGGATCCCCTGAAACATCCGTTGGATCCTTCGGTAGCTAAGTTTCTTTCTCAAGTTTTTTCTGGCGATTGGGATAGAGAAGTTCTTGCCTCGGCGACTCCCATGCATCAAGCGTTTATTGAAGCCGTAAGTGTTTTTTTTCGTTTTAAGTTGTTGTTTGCGTATCATATGTTTTCTTGTACTGATGATATATATATTTTGCCTCGTTTCTGCAGCAAAAGCATCATGGGATGTACCTGCTGAACCTAGCTGATGCGCGAGGTCTTGAAATTACCCGTCTTGATGTAGAGATTCAATCTTTATAGCAGGAGAAAAGTGAGCTTTAAAGGGTGCGAAGGAATTGGAGAAGCGCCTGGAAGCTGTTGTTAAGGAGCGAGATGGCTATGTACAAGAATTGGAAGCTGAGAAAAAGCGAGTTTCGAAGCTAAGTGCCGAGTTACATGTTAAGGGTAACGAGCTCAGCCTTTCGCAAGGTGCTTGTGAAGAAAAGGATGGTAGGCTTGCATCACTTAATGAGGAGGTTTTGAAGTTCCGAGATCATATCAACGGGGAAGCTAGTCGAATGGCCTTGTTCAGCCGTCAACATGGTCGATTTTTGTTTAGGGATTTCGGCATGCGGCCTCCCCACTACCGTAATGGCGAGAATGATCCTGATGCTTCTCTAGAGTCCGATAAGGGACTTCTTCCTTCCGTAGATGTCAAGGCGATAGTGGCTGAACTGCAGGCTGCGAGGGAAAATGATGATCTTGAGGAGATGGGTAGTGAAAATAGCGAAGATGATGGTGAAGATAAGAGGAATGGTGATGGATTGTTGGTCGAGAACCCGAGTGAGGACAAGGGTGAGGCGATTAAGGGGAATGAGAATGTTAATGCTTCTTGTGTTGATTCTAAGATTAATATCGAAGTTTCTGGCCGACCTGCTAGTTCTCCGAGGGTTACTGCCTCACCTATGAAGGATAGTGATGATCCGAAGGCTTCGGTTTCTCCGGTTTGTCCCGATGATGTTTCTAGGGAGGATGTTGCCATCAAGGAGATTGTTGAGACTGTTTAAGTAGAAGATGCCCTGGCCCTGTTTCCCTTATTTCTTTATATTTGTGTGGGACTTGTTGAATTTTGTTGCTGCTGAACTTTTACTTTCAAAGTGTGTATTTATCTGTCGTTGCTTTGCTTTATTGGCTGTTATGGTTACTTGAGGTGCAACTTCGGGGCTTACTTCGATGTAGGAGATAGTGAACCAAGCTAGTGGGGGCTTACGGATCACCCTTCCCAAAGGCTTAAAGTTACTTGCACTGGTTTCAAGCAAACACTGGCTATTGATAGCGTAGGCATCCGTTTTTCCTTAGTACATTAGGTAGGTACCGAAGATATTTGCTTATCATCCTAGAGGGCATGGTGGCGCCCTGGCAACCTGTTTTTATCCTAAGTAAGTGCAGGAGCTTATAATGGATGCCCCGTGATCAATAATAAAGTAACACGATGGGGGAGTGCCGGTCAAGGCTGGAGCTTAGACATGGCACTTTTCTCTTATCGCGGCCTAAAGTTCAACCCATCCAAATGTTTAACAGCCCCCGCCTGAGGCTTAGTTTTTTAGAGGGGTCCCTCGGCTGCGTACTTCGCTGCTTGTTTCATCAAAAGGTACGCAATATTTCTCATACACATTCACCTGTGCAAAACACCTACTGACTTTAGCATCGAAGGGTTTTCTGCAGGTGGGCCCCCCCCCCCCCCGGCTCTCTCAATCCAGTTCCTGTGAAGATCGAAAACTGCAATCCAGAGATCCAGGTTTACAGTTTCTGCGTTCTACATCAACAGTTATTGTGTTTGTGCTTGAATTTTATATTCGGGTACAATCATTGGCGCCGACTAAGGGGAGTTCGATAAACCCTAGAAAGCAAATCTCTTTTTTTTTTCTGAAAGAAAGATGGTCAGAATTGAAGAATACTCAGCATCATCAGCACCCAGCTCGCGACATCAAACATCCGTGGAACCAACCTGATGGTTTCGAATATCCTGAAGAAAACATCTCAACAGGAGCTGGTTGGGGATCTATGGCTGCAGCAGGCGGGATGTTCGATGACTTTGACGCTGGTGACTATTATGGAGATGAATGCGATGATCTCGATGCTGATGATGAAGGTGAGAGGTCTGCGACTCCCAGTCCAGATCCTGAACCAACATCTGATTTTATGCAGCATCTGTTCAATGAATATCAACACTGGCAGAACGTCAGAAGACATGAGAGGTCAACGTCCAATACTACTCGTAGTCAAAACGAAAATCGAAACGAGAGAGTTCGATCTGTGTTCGAACGCTTAGGACCAGTGGTGGTTCCAACACAAGATCTTCCTAGAAGAAGACGTTCTGTACAGGAAAACAGTCGTGGTAATGATGGTTTAGCAGATCGTCCTGGACGGAGACGAGATCGTGGAAGGGAGTCTGCATCTGAGCAAAGCACCGCTCAGGTCCATTCAGGAATCAAACGCTTGAGGGATGATCTTCGAGGTCAGACCACAAGGAGATTCAGAGCACGAGATGATCGCAGCAGTTCGGAAAACGACACATCCAGCAGTGATGTTGCACCCCGCAGAAGAAGAGTTAGGACTGAGAATTCGGGATATAAATAGGCAATTCCACCAGACAATTCGGGAATTTACAGTTCCCTTGTTCGTGAACCAACAAGAGATCTGGAGGAGCTGTACGAACGAGTTGAGCAGTATGCTCGTGTAGAAGATGATTTAAGAGCTCGAAGAGAAGCAGAAAAGTCCACCCACCAGTCACATGATGGGAAGAAAGATAAGTCAAAGAACCGCCAGAATGGGCAGAACAATGATCGTGTGGAATCTGGCAAGAATTGACACGAGAAGAGGGATATTGGAGATAAAGGTCAGGACAGAAAACTGACACCTTTAAGCATTGGGCTCTCAGAGTTATATAACAAAGTGAAAAAGGAGTTGAGTCCACCCAAACCGTTGTCAAAGGATTCGCGTGATAGACGCGACCAAAAGAAATACTGCAACTATCACAAAGATATTGGGCACATTACAGAAGATTGTTGGGCACTCAAGTCTGAAATTCAGAAGATGATCGACGCTGGCAAATTTCAGGAATACGTGAAAAGGGACAATGCACGAGAGCCAGTACGTCAAGCATTGAATCAGGTCATCAATGTCAGTTATGCCAGTATTCATTCGATGACCAGGCGTGCTGCGAGAGACGAGACGAGAACGAAGCTCAGGCAGCTGAAAGAGTGGTATGTTCTTAACCACGTCAACTTTCTTGAAGGAAAGGGTGCAGAAACTCTGGAGGTAGGATGCACGAAAATCGAGTTCACAGATGAAGACAAAAAAGGAGTCTATTACCCACACAACGATGCTGTTGTCATTACTGCTTGGATTGGCATATTCCGTGTCCATCGAGTTCTTGTGGACACAGGTAGTTCAGTGAGCGTCTTATTCTCAGGTGCTTATTCAGCCATGAACTTGTCTGAAGATTTGATCGAGGAGGATGAAAATCCTGTGATTGGTTTCAGTGGAGAAACCACAAAGCTATCAGCAAAGTGAAACTGCCTATGATTGTAGGAACCAAAACTGTTGTTAGCAATTTTCTTCTACTTGACTGCCGAGCCCCTTACAATGCAATTCTGGGACGTGACTGGATACATGCGATCGGAGCTGTCACGTCGACGTACCATCAATGTCTGAAGTTCGTCGTTCCTGAAGGAGTTATTAAAGTTCGAAGCGACCAGATGGCGGCCCACAAATGCCATGAAAACGCCATGGAGGAGTACATGAAAATCTGATGTGACTGGTCATCACATCTTGCAGACAGAAACCAAATAGCAATTACAGCAACCTCTCCCGACTGAATCATATAAGGGAGAGTGTTAGGGCATTGTCCGGTCAAACCCACTAGCGTTGGTATGTCAAGCTAGTTGTCAGTTTTAGGTGTCAAAATTCAATTCTTGATTTAGCCTACTAGAGTTTAGATTTCGGAAATGGGATATAGACAGAGTAGTAGAGACCTTGAAGACGAAGACTGTGAAGACAAAGAAGACATCAATTATTCTTCATCGACAAAAGGTTAGTAGGAGTTATGACTTTA
>JAJJMA010291693.1:0-15035 GCA_023529015.1 Papaver nudicaule | reverse complement strand
CCATATCCTTTTATATCTCTTCTGCTTTACTTTTAATACTTCACACTTTAAAGTTCAATTTTTTTTTAGGAAAAGCCTATCTTTTTCAACAAAAATCTGATTTTTTTTTCTTTTCTTTCAAAAATCGATTCAAATTACATTTTGATTACAGATCTATAACCAGCAAGGTTTACTCATAAAACCCATTTAAGCTTTTTTGGGAAATTTTTTGACTTTAGCCTGATCTGAGAATCTCTCATGGGCAAAACCGAGCAAATTTGGCTGATATCATTTAACAACCAGATCTAGAATTGATTTCTCTAATAAAGAGCCGACTTTTCTTCTTAAAAACATTATTTAAGGAGAATTTTGGAAACTGATTTACAATTAGCACAACTTACTCCTCAAACACATAAATTTTGGGAAAAATCATGATTTTTGGCCTGATTTAGGGTTCTCTTCTCGCTGTTTTCCTTTATACTGTTGTATGTAGAGATTCTTCACTTTTGACTCACGATTATTCACTGAATTTATTTGATGTTGCAGCGACATCAAGATTTAATTGAGATTCTTCTCTAGTTGGTCGACACCTCGGGAGATGGATGCAAGATATCCTAAAGATACTAAGCAGGGGCCGTAACAACATGGTCTTGTTAGTGGGCTATATGAACAACACAAGCAGGGAGTTTCTAAACTCCAGACTCTCAACTTTTATCAACTTTTCCTACTACTACAAGCAGTGTGCACATGCGATGCACATCGGTTAACATTACTTTTTGCACATAACGTTATGATTTCTCATGCGAAACTTAAATTCACTACTTTCATTATGTTTTTGTATGTATTAAAGTGTTTAACACTATCTAAGCAACATACTAAAGTATAATTTTTTTCTTTTTCAACTTACATTTAAATTATATCTAAGTTTTAAGAGTGATATATGTATGTTGAAAATTAAAAATTCGATATTGTTATTTATGCTTGTTGCGTAGGTATTTCAAAGAGCTTTCCATATATATAAAATTTATTGATATCCGACGTATAGTTTGGAAGATATGTAAATTTTAAGTATTTATCTCTAATCTCATAAAAATGGCATTTTCGTAAATAAATGGTTTTAAAGATATTTGCAGATGAATCCTTACAAAACGTTAATATTAGTCCGGCGTCTCTAACTTATCTAGTAGCATCTTTCAATCCCTATTTATTCTCACTGCCATCCATATACCGCTAAGGTATTAATAGATATTCATTTTCCGTTAGCTATTTTTGTATTCCAGTCCTCAATTTTGTTTGCGTTTGGTCCCTATTCCGTTTGGTGAACCAAAATCTGTTTGGTTAACCAAATTCCATTTGGTGAACCAAAAATTGGTTAGTCTTTTTTGGGAAGCCTTCCTTGCCTTAAAAAGGGGGAGATGATTAATTCACTATAAGTGTTTGATAATGCATATGTATATTCTAATAGCATAGTTTCAGTCTGAAGCCATTATCAATATCATGAGATACTGCCTTTGCATATTGTACAGCGAAAAACCTAGAAAATCAGTTATTGTTCACCCCCAGTCTAGGATGGATAAAGGCAAAGGGTTATACTCTATGAAACTGTTAGAGTTAGGCGAGCAAGAACAGGTTTTCGATGTAAATACTTTATGCGAAACGACATCAGAGATTACCATGTTAGGATTTCAAATTTATAGGTTGGATTTTTTTGGCAAATATTGGTTGTTCCTGACATTAATTTCTGGCTAAGATGTTTAGTGGCGCTGTATTACATTTCACTAGTACCAAATGCTATAATGATTAAAGTCGTTGAGATTACTTAATTCAGGAAGGCGAAAGAGTCGCTGAAATAGTTACACCGTTGCACCTATCATTCTCCCTGGCAGTGAGTTTCAGGTACAGAAAATCATTTGAGGAATCGTCGAAAGACTAAATAGTAAGGCAAGTCAGATTGCGTGCGGCAAGCTTCGGTTCAGTGAGTACCAGCATAACAAGTCTATACTTCAGCAAGATACATCTCTCGATCATCACATCAAGCCAGCTCGCCGACTCTGGAACAATTTAGTTCGCCGAAAGGGAAGATTTCTAAACACCATACTCCTCTTGCCGTTCAGAGAGCTTTTAGACGTTCATTTTGATACATTTCAACTGCGTCGAACACTTCTTAATTGTATCGTATGCTTGTATCGGCGGCGAAATGTTCAATACTACAGTCTGATGTCGGCAATAGAATAACACCTGTGGATGGTGTCAAGTTAGAAGATAATGTTTGGGGCGTTATACATTGGCGTAGGATGACGTTTTGTGCTGTGTAACCACATAAGTTTTCATCTTATATCGGCCACTTCGGGTTACAAGCGCAACTTCTGGACCAATCTTCTCGCGGAGTTACCAACTAAGAATACAGGGGAGAATTTTAAACTTAGTGCTTTTAATCTCTTTTAAAATTCTGGTGGTTACCCTTGTGGTCATGCGTTGTAGTTCCGTATTATTAGCTGACCACCAAATGAACTTGTTTATTCACAGCGATACCTAAATGGATTTTCTCTTATGCTCATATTGGCGATAAAATGTTCAATGCTAGAGTTTCATTTCAGTGATGGATTAGTACTGTAGGAGAAACAATACTCAAGTGTCGTTAGTCCTCCTTCGTTCGCTGACATGAGTGCATTCTCCATAAATTGCAAGCACCTTATGAGCAGGGAAGTTTTTTACCTTTTCTCTTTTCTGATGTTTGATGCCTGCATATTGTTTGTGGAAATTTTATGTTTGTGAGATGGTAACTTAAGCCATGTATTCAGTTCTGGACATTTGGCTAAGTCTGGAAGCATTTGCAGAATTTAACCTCTGGTTGTTTGGCGAATAGTACATGTTTAATTGTTTTTCCTTTACCTCATGCATACTCAGTTATAAATTGTAATGCATGACCATCTGTTTGAGGATCCATAACAAATTCTAACTTGTTTGATCTCTTGACAAGGCACTTAATAAGCTGCATCAGGCCAAGAAAAGCAGTCAAGTCTTTTGGATGTCAAAACGAGAAGGGAAATACCAACACTCGCCGAACTTCATCTACAAGGCAACAATCACCCTTATCGCCCATAAAGCGAGCTAAGCATTTCCTAACCCATAAAAGTTATTTTTTGCTGTTATACTCGGCGAACGCGCCCCTCGTACATTAGCGAAATTCAATAGAGATACTAATAACATTTGTCACGACACGTTAGAATTTCTTAGATTATTTCACATTTTAAGTCACATACTACAATTTTCAAATACTTTAGATTATTTAAAATTTTATCGCGACATAGCTTAGCACGCATGTAAATCGTGCTAGATAAATTATAATTAAATGATATATGTTTAAGAGAAATAAGTTAGAGCGAAAAATGATTAGCGATGTGATAACATAGCGACTGCATAGCACATCTCCAAGATGGCATTCTGCTGCTAAGTTTAAGATGCAACATATTTTGAAACTCGCTGGAATCAAACCAAATGATTACATATGGCTATGACGCGCAGTATAGTGTAACAATGATTATATTTAGATTTCCACCTCGCTCAACCCAAGAGCGTAGCTGGGGCAGATTTTCAATCAAGTTTGAACTTCACAATTTATTTGAATACTATGTGATAACCGCTAACCCACGGGGCAAAAATTGCCATTCTACTATATCCTCGATATATTTTTGTCTTTGAATGCAGATAAATAAACAAAAGAGCTTCGACTACATTATAAAGCACGTAGACGATAAAAAGCGTCGAACGAATAAGCCATTGAGCTTCGCCGATTACATGAGCTAATTTCTCCTGACCAAAAAGGGTCATATTGAGGCAAAATGCCATTTATTGAGCTAATTGCTCCCGACCAAAAAAGTCCTATTGTGGCGAGATGCCATTTATTGAGCTAACTGCTCCAGACCAAAAGAAAGGTCTTACTATGAAAACTAAGTACAATGCACTGAGGCAAAAAGCCACAAAACAAAGCCCTGATCAGGTATTATGTTAAGGCCAAGCGCCACTTATATAGGCATAATGCCATGACTATAAAAATCAGCTAGAGCTAAGGACTCTTGCTCAGAAGACATGAAAGCTTACCTGTGTCATTGAGTGAACAACCCCCTTGTATGGTAAGTCCGACCCAGGCTAGCTGTAAGACCAGTCGTGTTACTTGTTGGTCTGTAAGTGTTTGGCGAGTAAGACCTTACCGGCGGGAGCCATTGTAGCATCACCTCGGCGAAAGCCATTGTATACTCAGCCTACTGGTAAACCAAACACTTATAATGGATCGCTGACGGGCACAAGTAATAATTATGGCTGGGGTGCTACCTTAGGCTCATTATGAAATTGTTGGCTGTACAAGCACTGGACTTCACTCGATAATATGTTAAGTCTTTGAAGATAAATGTGGAGGCTAAGGTGCTCTGTAGTGACAGAATATAAAGTTTTTTATTGCTCGAACTAACAAAGAAGATAACACCAAAGGAATAAAGCAGCCTAAAACACCGAAGACATAGAAAATAACAAGCAAGAAGAGCAAGATTGAAAACCTACAAGGTATCCTGGGAATAAGAGATGTCATTGGTGGAAAAATGTGAACACAAGAAAACATCCTCAACCATTTGTAGGTCACAATGTAGAAAGCATTGTAAACATTTCACGCCGATAAGACAAGGATCGTATTGTCCTAGTGGCGCGCATAAGTACCAGTTGGAAGATTCTACTTATCATGGCTACATATTGGGAGCCACCAATCAATAAGGAAAAGGCATTTACTCGCCGAAAATAATCAATGGGAAATTGTCATAATCACCCCCTACTGAGGGAGTGGAAAATGTTCTCCATATCTCGCCAAAATGGATGTTCCATTACAAAATCAATGTACAATACATTCTCAATCGCCAAAGTTGCATACGGATCTTGTCAAAGATCGCCACTAATATTTACATAGCATGGCAGCCCACTCAGGGGCATCAACATAAAGTCTTACAATAGTTCTATATCGGCATATTATGACTTTGAAACGTCATTATGGATCTAAAACCATCGCCTATGTTATTACATTTGCATTACCCGCCATGACTTTAAATATACACTGTGAAAAACTAACTTTTCTTTCAAGTCGCTTGGATAGATTGTACCTACAGGAACTTCAAAAGCATCTACAAACGTATTAAAGCGAGGTCGTGTCATCCACTACAAGAAGGCAACGAGTTGATTACAACGATATTCGCCAAAGAGTTCAATTTGGTACATTCACACAACACCGACCTACACAGGATTAAGATGTCTCCTATAAATCATCTAATTCATCTCATCTCTTATTTCTAAAATAGCTGGCATATTATCACACTGACTTCGGCGAAAGTTAGAAATTTTGTTCAGTTGCATTTCAACTGATAGCTATGGTGACATCAAATACTTTCAAAATTACTCAGGGGGCAACCGCCCAACTATTATTTTATACCAAACAAAAGATTGAGTATCACAAATTTTACAAATATTTCATTGCACGCTCTATTGTCATATATATGTCATTATAAATGCATTTCCACTTCTCTTATGGGTTACTAACCATGACAGGGGCACGATCGCCAGGTTCGCATTACTATTTGCATCGACAATATTATCTTTTACCTTTAAATTTGCCTTGTTATTTGCCTTATTGCGTTAAATCTCGAATTCGAAGCAACAAATGTAGCTTCATTCAAAGGTATTCGCTGATCACCATGTACTTTCGCCGATGTGGAACTAGTGCTACACGCTGGGGCAGCGACTCAATCTTGTTTCACTCGCCGAGCTTAACAATGAACAAGCAATAGTCAACTAACAACAGAGATCTAAGTATCACTAACCTAAGTTATCATATTGTAATTACTTCGAGTTATTGTTTCCTATAGCATTTTACAAGATTCCTAGCATGACCAACAGGGGCAGAGCCATATATTAATTGTTAAAAGTTCAAATTTTTTATGCAGAAAAATGCACAAGTCTTGTTTTGTTTTTGCTTTAAAAAGTTTTGAACTCTTACTTTCCAAAGCAAAAAGGGGCAGCCATGTACAGGAAATACAAAGTAAAAGTATATCAAGAAGCTAAAATTTCTTTTTTAATTTCTCTATGATTCGTTTGCAGGATATCATTTGGCGAATACAGGTATTCTAAATCAACACAAAACAAGCATAGCGGTGAAAGCAGGAAAGCAAACATGATAACTACAAGCCGATAAATCCGGACTCGTTGCTTCAGAACCTCGCGTAAGAGTAGGGGAAAAAATATATATATTTTAAAAGCAAGTTGTACTCTTCCGCTCAGTTCCTCCAGCAACAACAAAAATTGAACTAGCAGTTACTCACAAAGATCGCGGATATACAAACACCATTCCAAAATTCACAAGTAGTCAGTTTATATCACGATCCATGACAACAAAGAAGTTCGCCGTAGCACAACTTGAGTCTATAAACTTTTTCATATCTCCTCCAGCTGAAGAAGCAGACAAAGCCTTCACCCTCAAGCAAGAATTGCCGAATACTTCCAAATCTTCGTCAACGAATGCTCAACAACAGATACCGCTGAAGATTACAAAGACAGTCAGTACCTCGCCTAATTCAAGATCGCCGAATCTCGCTCGCTCAAAAAAGAAGAAGCTTCTCAGATTTTCATACAACAGTTTTCTCAAGAAGTAATGGCCATTCGTTGAAGACAGAAGATCCGCTCAAGCCTACATCAGCACGCCGAAGCCCAAAGCTCAGAGTCAGTCAAGCACGATTAAAAGACAGCACGCCGATCCATGTCGGAGACGTCGCCGTAGATAGAAGAGTCGCTCAAGTCGTTTCGCTGACATAGCCACCCAAACCAAGATTAGATCCATCCAAGCTACTATGAAGACTTTACTTGCTTACTCCACTCGCACCAAACGTCGCTTTAAGAAGATATTGCTTAAGGATTAATCTGCCGACCATCCATAAGCAAAGGGGCAAAATGTGAGTGTAAAATATACACTCGCTACGTGGTGCAAGATTAGGGTGGGTGACAAAGACCTCACCCTAAAACAAGATACACCTTAGAAGAATTCTAGCATAGGATTCCCATTAAGGGTAGTTCGGTAATTCCGCCGAAGTAGGTCTCATATAAAAAGCAATGTAACCCTAAAAGAAAGGGATGGCCTCTATTACCTTTCTCTCTCTACCCCATCTTCTTCTCTACTACTCTGTTCTACTCAAGAACATGAAGAACACTTCAAGTTCTCATGGAAATCCATGTAATAATATCACCACAAATCACTAATAAATCTGAGGACGTAGGATTGCTATCTAGTTCCGAACCTCGTTAAAAAAATCTCCTTGTCTCTCTTTATTTGATATTCATATGTGTGTGCAAAAACTAGATCTAAGAACAAGATAAATCAATGGGTGTGATTCCATGATGTATTTTATGCAATTACAGTGTACTCGGTACCCTCGTACCTTTTCAAAATTACTCAAACATATTGGTGGAGAGATAACTTACCCCAAGGTTGGGAAAGGTGAACCATGGTTTTCCTGATCCTTGTCAAGATATTTAACTATTAATTTTCTCAAATCAGCAAGGCGACATCCATTTGCTATTTATCTACACCAACTTGTTATTTTTTCTTCTGGGTTATCATTATCTTTGAGGTATATTTTTTTGTTGTATTTTGATTGCATGTCATTGTCAGTATAAAAAAACTCTCATAATACTGGTATGGTCTCAACTTTGATCATCTTTGCCTCGGTACTATGTAAAGAGAGAGTCTAGATCATTAAGATCCACATGGAACTTTTTTTATTAACCCTAGCTATTTTAGTGTGTGGTTCTTGCCTACCTAGAACCTTGCTCTACTTGAGTTAGTAGGGTGACAACACTAACTCTTGGGAGCCCTTTGGGCCATTCCAGCTTCACCCCAAGTCTGACTCCACCTGGGCTCTGATACAAGTTGTTAGGATTTACGGACTGTAGAACCATCTCGGACCCACTTGACCACTTTGGGCTCAAGTGTGGGGTTTTATCTTAAAAGTCCTTCGTACTACGTAAGGACAGAGTCTAGCTGATGAAAATTCACCTGGAACTCCGCTTATTTCATGTGGGACTAACCCAAGCTATCCTAGTGTAGTAGTGTGTGGTTTAACGAGCCACATGCTCCTCATTTAACACTAATGAAGATGAATGTTTTCACCAGCTTTAGGTTTCTTCTTGGAAAGAGATGTTGGCATTTGAACATGGCATTTAAGCTCTTTGTGGTTTCCACAAAACATGAAAATACTATGAATTCTGGTTTTTCTAGCTGATGCTGCATCCTTCGAATGTTAAATTATCTTTTAATCGACCAACCATGTTGGTATATGTTTCTAAATGTTTGCAACACACCTAAAGTTGCCCTCTCACTCTTTGCCATTCCACCAACGATCTGCTTAACACTTTTTCATAGATTTATTTGGATGACCAGCGCTACAAATTCAATCACCTCTCTTTTAATCCTTGAAAGACGATTCTTCAACCTATTTGCATAACGATCATAGTTGTTTTCATATTCTTTCTACGTATTTTTCAAATTCGCGCTTCGCTAGTACGTTGTAGAAATTGAAATACAAAATTTCTGCAAATGCATAAATCTTCTTCTTCATGATAGTCAAATTGATATTGCAGAATATATTGTGTGGACTGACCATAATCTGAAAAAATTAGTGAGGAATTAACAAGAACTAAATTTAAAAGAGATTGTAGAGACAGTGTGAGTTAAATTGGATGCAGAATTGAATATTAGATAGGTATGAAATATGTACTGTTGGATGAATCTCGCTGGCGTGATAGTTTTCTATCGAGCGAGATTGATTGTCTCGCTTGATAAATTCTTTCTTTCGGTCATCTAACATGCATAGTTACTTGCCTGTTAACCATCCCCATAGTAGCACAAATCTAGCAAAATATTGAATTTGCTAAATGCATAGGACGAGGTCTTAAGTGCTTGTAATGCGTCCATAGAACCAGCAAAAGGTATACAAAAAGAGCAACAAATAAATTGCATGTACCATTACGAAACAATGAATAACACATCCACCAGAACCACAACACGTGGGCCTGATCCCGTGCCTGGACCTAATCTCTTGGGCCAGTTAGTGCTCCTATATAAGGCACTAGGGTTCTTACCAGTCACCACATTTATAAAAACCACATCAGACCAAATGCATAACACTAACACCACTGGCACAGTTCCATTACCACCAATCTTGTAAACATCTTGAAGGGGAAGATGAAGGGGCTTGTCTGCGGGTCTCTTGGCTCAGAGATTTGGCCATGAGCCTCAAGGTTGGTGACGAAAGGCAATTTTGTCTTGCTTCGGTTAGAGAAATGACCAAATTGTTGCAACCAAAATGTATTCTTTTCAGGAGAAAGAATGTTGCATCCGAGATTTGTAGGATGCAACTGGATTTCTAGCTGAATTAGTTCAATTATATCATGAAAATTAATTACTATCTTCTTGAATGTGTTCCGCTGTTACTTCATTCCTGATATCATATCTTGACATGACTTTTGTTATGGTGCAGCAATTGCAGAACAATGCAGACATGAGATATAGCTTCCAGATTCATATACAGATGATTCTGCCTAAATTTCCATTGATGAGAAAAAACAAGTAAAACTAAGAGTTCAGATATTAGTTGAAAAGCTTAAAGACATGGCTTGTGATGTTGATAACACAATGGGATGGATTCTCCTATGAGATATCAAATTTCAGTTGAAAAAGCTTAAAGACCGTGCTGGTGATTCTGATGGCAGAATGGATGAATTCTTTTATGAATCTTCTTGTGCCCACACCAATAGAGACAGCTTGAAGTATATGTGATTTTGCCTTGCCATAATGACTTCTCCTCATTAGTAAGCCTGATTTTTCCCCTCTTCCTTGATTTTGTCTAAGTTTTTAGCTGTTTCCATGATTTTTGTGAAGTTGGGTCGAGTTGTTCGACTTACGTATTGCCTTGTTCCAGAGTATGTAATGTAATTGTGAATTTGTAGATTTAATGTTCGCCATGTAGTTGGTACTAGGTAGCTCTTGATATCACTTCGTCCGTCCATGTACACCAGGTAGTTCTTGAAATCTGGAACATAGAGCAGAGGCATTTGGTATTCCTTTATATAAAATTGGATTAGAAGTTTGGAATGAAACATAGACTACTCAAGATTTTCTCATTGTTATTGTCTTGCTTTCTGTTATCTTTACCCTGCTAATATATGATCACCTAGACATTCTGGCTTCAACTTGTTTACTGCCGAGATTACAAGTTTCTATTATGCTTGGATTACAAAGATAAATACTGCACATTTCTTCGCTACTGATTTCCAAGATTATAATAAGCTTCTCTTTGTAACAAGTTTACTACACATTCTGGAGGCTTGGCGTTTCCTATTCAGTAGGTTCACTAGTAGAATGTTTACTGCACAATTCTGGAGGCTTACCGTTTTTATTCTTTTAGTACAAAGTTCACTGTTTCTGCAATGAACTTTCAATTTTGTGAAGCTTGTTGAAATGATGAATCCCTGCATTGGTGGAAAATTGTGGGAAAACTTGACATACCCAAATGTTCTCATTACCAAAAAAGTCTTTAATTATTACTAATGCTAGTTTTAAGCTTGTTCAAGTAGACCAAAAGCTGCAATCACTTGTTCAATGGCTGCTTTTCTTTCTCCCAATTAAAGATGGAAAGAATTGAAAATGAATTATACCACGTCATCAATGTAGCTAGTTTGCCCTGAAACGAGCAATTCACAAGGGATGACTGTCTTCTGAACTGCCCACACTTGTAAGTGGGGAATAGTTGAACTGCCAAGTGCCTTTTTTTTTTTTGATGCGTCCAGGGATACTCGATCCCGGGTCTCCCCTATGGGGAGACCGATGAGGAACCACTGGGCTAATCCCAGGTCCTCGAACTGCCAAGTGCCTTAAATATGCAAAATTGGGGTGTCTACACACTTGAACTAACCACACTCCCCAGGGTTCCTACACTTCTCCAGCTGTGCCATTGACAGAATGCAGGGATTTGATAACAATCAAAAGAGAATCGTCCCAACAAAATTGGAACTTCATTATGCAAACAGTAAACTTTCTACTCCCAATTACATAAACAGGATTGCGGGATTCTCATCAAACATTCACATGCTTCATTGTTCTCCTCGAGCACATTATTCATATATACCTGCAAATAACCAAACAAACAAATGTTACCTTTCTGACAGTCATAATCAAAACAGTAACAACATCAATGGAAGAAATAAATACATCAAAGCAATGAATACACAGAATCATCAACAGAACCAAGTACATGTAACATAACAACCATGTGTAATGCTGTTCCAAGTGCACACGACAGCTGAGGAGATCAACGGAAGCAACTAATATCTTTGTAAACTGTCATATATCTTACAAGGGTAGCAACAACTATGGCATATATCTTCGTAACCTGACATAATCCATTTCAGTTGTAACAATCTGCCATTGGGACTGTTCTCTAACTGAAGTTGACCATTACAATAAGTGCACACAGTAAACTTGCATATAGCGGAGCTATAGAATTTTAAGAAACCCTTAATGTAACAATATATAACAATTCAAGACTTTCAGACACATCCTTCACACTTAAAAGCACTAATCTCACACTAAGGACCACCTTGCCAAACCTAGATGTCAAAAAACAATCGAAAAAGTGAAAACAAATACTAGTTGAAACCAATAACTTACTCATTTCATCATTTGGTGGTTGCAGGACATTCACATAGAACTGACCAAACACAAACACTAACATGCTTAGGTATTGGTTCTGGAATCTCACACTACGGACACCTCAGGTTTGAGTATCAGCTTCATGAATAGTTTACTAAGGCAGCAATCAGAGCAAGCAATTTATCTAGAAATCCAATTTATCTAATTCCAGATAAATTAGGATACTTATCATATGTAGAAGGGTATTCAGAGCCTTATCTACCTGTTACTCTAACTATAACATCCATCTTAATTTGGCACGGCAGTATAAGGTGTGGTACCTTCAATAGCATTCATCTGACAAATTTTTTCCTGAATCTCGCTTGTAAAGTTCTCCTGAACGGTTCGAGTTTCTTAGACAAGATTTCTCAAAACAACCTTCAGATCAGCAAGCTGGTTCTGAAGATGTTGTTTGACATATCAGATGCAGTGACCCGGGGAACAAAGGTTGACACTATTCTTAAAGAAAGGTTGCGAGAAAATCATACTATCATCCTGCCGTGCTTTCAACTGCTGTAGACTTGCTTGTAACTGATTCTTACACCTTGACACTTCGAATGTAAATTTCGCATTAAGCTGGCATGTAAGCAAACAGAGTTGTGTAAAAATCACAAGTATTGAAATTATTATTACTAACCAAAAACAAAATTTCCACCACTACACGAAACAATAGACATTTGCAAAGGACGGTGAGCTCAACAAAAAATGTGCACAATCACGGCTACAATCAAATTTAAAAAGAAAATATATTAAATTGTATTTTGTTCTCTAAATAAATTTCTTAGAAAAACGTCTTCTTTTAATCTAACAATTCAAGAATTAAGTCAGTGAGATACATTGCTTGCTTCACACTATTAGTCTTTGAAAGTCATTATCGAAATTCGGCTAATCTCACACTAAGGACACCCAAAGAAGATGTTTTGCATGCTTGTTTATAAACCTAGATGTAAAAAGAAAAACAAATACATGAAACCCAAATCTCAAATAAATAACTTACTCATTTATCTTGAGGTTGCAGTTATGGAGATGAGTGTTTGTGCCTTAAGGTGTTGCGAAGCTATAGATGGATGGTGCGGATGCTAAGCAGGAGTTGGTTGGTGTTTTTGATGGTTCCAAGTGCTGGTGTAGATGGATCAATAGATCCAAATGAATAAAACATGACAAACATAAATCAAACCATTTTCCGAATTCGCACATACCAAATCCAACCATTTCCCCTCGCTCCTAAGAAACAGAAACCCATATTTCATCCATAACCCTTTCATTAAGTGATGGTGATAACGGAGAAGATGGATGGAGAAAGGCAAAAGGCAGGAGGAGGATTCTAGCTGCGCCGCCCTAACTGGTTTGAGAGTGTTTGATAAATGAGATTGGAGAAACCCCTACCGCCTTATATAGGAAACACTAAATGGCCCATGGTCCGTCAGCCCAGGCACAGCACCAGAGGCAGAGGGTGCTGTCTTGGTGGCCCGCCTAGCCCTGCACACTATAACTCCAGCAAAGCCAATTCTGAAATAAACTTGTGTTAGGTAATTTAGTCATTTAACACAAGGATAATGACAAGGATTTATAACTATTAATTAACTTCTAAACGTATGTGTTTCTTTTATAATCCCAATTTCAACTTGCAAACAACACTTCACTTTTATCTTGAGACTGAA
The DNA here is from genome assembly GCA_023529015.1 of Papaver nudicaule. Classification (NCBI taxonomy): domain Eukaryota; kingdom Viridiplantae; phylum Streptophyta; class Magnoliopsida; order Ranunculales; family Papaveraceae; genus Papaver; species Papaver nudicaule. Next base: position 1,619 of record JAJJMA010291693.1, on the reverse strand, counting down.
CATCTTGAAGTGAAAGACTTGATTGATAAAGGGTGATTTTTCAAGCTTCTGAGTGGTGATACCAGCGATCTGAGTTCGAAACTCGTCTGCATCAGAGAGGGGGGATTTTTCTTTATTTCTTTGCCTAGCTACCTGGGCTTGTAGGAAGTTGGCTTCGGTCCAACTTTAAGATAAGCTTTCGAATTCAAAAAATTTCAAACTTCCAAGTCTTCACATACATGTCTTGCGGAAAAGGAATACGAAAATGATTTTTGGCTTGCCTTTATGGCTAGCCTTCACAACTAGCTCCATACGTGGACTAGAAACAAAATAAACCTATTGCCTTACTGACTTTTGAAGTTAAAACTAATTTAATAGTTGGTGTTTGTTTAAGGCAAGGGGGTAATGGGAGTTTCAGATGGTGGTGAGTTCAGATGGTGATGGCGGTGAGTTCAGGTTGTTGTGGTGGATTCAGGTGGGGGTTTAAGGGTGGCGACGGTGGGTTCAGGTAAGGGTTAAGTGGTGGCGACGGTGGGTTCAGGTGGGGGTTTAATTGTTATTGAACGGTGGATTCAGGTGGGGGTTTAAGTGGTGGTGACGGTGGGTTCAGGTGGTGGTTTCAGTGGTGGCGACAGTGGGTTCAGCCGTTCAGGTGGGGGTTTGAGTGGTGGCGACGGTGGGTTCAGCCGTTCAGGTGGGGGTTTGAGTGGTGGTGACGGTGGGTTCAGCCGTTCAGGTGGGGGTTAAGTGGTGGTGACAGTGGGTTCAGGTAGGGGTTTGAGTTGCGGTGATGGTGGGTTCGGATGGGGGTTCCGGTTGTGGTGGTGGTGGGCTTTGAAAACGAAAAAAGTAGATGAATGGTTACGGCTACAGTCTTACAAAGAAAAAAAGAAGGCGAGAATAGCATGGATAGGGAAAAAGGTGAATGACATTCATCCACCACGTCACCAGTTTCAACATTTGTTTTGGTTTTACCTTAAAGTCTCCTTCCACACCAGCAGCTAGCCATAAAAGCTAGTTGTGAGAGCTAGCCAAATAGCACGGTTGAAAAAAATATCTATGAAATTGCAATAAATATCAGATGTAGTTATATTCCTATAAAACACCATCAATCATTCGACACACACTACACGAAATCCAGTTTTTACCAACAACATCATTAGTCACGGTTTGCATTTTAGCAACGCGCATACGCTGTTGGGAAGCTCGTAACGTCTTCAATGGTTACTGAAAATGCGATCTGTTACAGTGCTCCGTGTTTTTGTTGGTGCAATTACCCGCCTACCCTCAATATTTGGGTGCACTTCCTAAGTTAGCCTCGACTTTTCTTTTCCCCGCCCCACTTTTGGGTTGATTAAATTTCAACCCCAGCATCGTAACAGAACCGGATTTTTATTTCAACGGATTAACTTAATACCACAGATCCGAAAATAAGAAAACCCAAAAGAAAATAAAAGAAAATCAACTGAAATTATGAAACCATTTATTATTTCTGGATTAGCTCATCTGTATGTCCAACACCAACAACTTAAGCTGCCACATCCACTCATTTCTCTCGCTGGTTTCTTTTTCTCTACCGGATTCTTTTCTATCACCCAGTTTCTTTCCCTGCCGACGTCGATTTTGACCGGCAAATTCGT
>JAJJMA010291692.1:0-17885 GCA_023529015.1 Papaver nudicaule | reverse complement strand
GGAGGATATACATATAGAAAGAGGGTATTGAACTGGCCGGATGGTGCCCACAAATGTAGCAAGACTTGCACACCAAGGCTATCAAATGGCTAAATTGAAGTCTCAATTCTATTAGGAATAGGCAGTAACTAGAAATGCGTTAACTACAAGTTGCTCAAAAACTGAAATTTCTGAAAATAGAAAGAAAACCAATCAAATTTCGGAAGAGATTGTTAACTGTTGCTAACCTCATCAATGACAGGCCCACTCGAAATATCGAAAGCTGCATCGTTTAGCTTCACAGTGCAGGTTCCCAAAATAAAAATAAAAATCTTGATCAATTAGGACAAAATTGATTGTTTAACGAAAGAGGAATCCCACTTACGTCGAGGCGAAGATCATTAGGAAGCTCAGCAAAATAATCCGGAGGAAGAAGAAAACTTTCCTGCAAAAACCCAAATTAATGAATAAAAATTATTATAAACCCAACTCTAGACTTTGAATTTGATGTATTCTTACAGAGATATCTTGGAGGAGGGGTTGGATACCCTGATGGAGAGAAGAATCAGGAGAATTTGATTCAGTGAATGCACATGAAATCGTTAGGGATGTTCTTCGTTTCAAGGGTATGTAGTTAGGATGTAAACAACAGTGAGTATTTTGAAAAACAGGTAATTTAGGATGGTCGATTAGATAAGAAGAAACACGAACAAGAGACGCCATTCGCTACCTAACCCCAGTACAGTAGAGCTCTTTATCTTGACGACTGAATCATACATTATTATTGTCCAGCTGCGATACTACTTACTGGTTGGATTTAATATATTCCTTACGTGACACTATATTACTGGTTGGAGATAATTATCCATTATCCGGTGGCTCACCATTTTGGAATAATTTGTAGTAGTATTAAATTTTTTTTTTTTTATTTTTTTTATTTTTTTTTTTTGCATTTGAAAGGTTATATTGAAAGTTGGACCGAAGTCCTCTACTTTCTAGGCAAATAAATAAAGAAAAATTTCCACCACCCTGATGCAGACGAGTTTCGAATTCAGGTCGCTGGTGTCATCACCCAACAACTTTACCACTGTACTATAGTGACATCTGCTAGTAGTATTAAATTAATTAATTGTTTTAGGTGTAAAACAATAAAGAGAATCTAAGGGGTGAAGTGTGAAGTTGTTTTGGTATTCGAGAGATCAAGATCGCACAAGACTCTCCTAAACCAAGAAATAGTCGTTCAAGTATTGCATCAGTTACAAAAAGAGGAAATAAGATTGGTTTTAGGGAGGGAAACCGAGAAAGATGAGTTTAGAGAATTTGCTATATGTTATAAACCGATGTCTATTGTATAAGATGCCCTTTTGTGTCTAAGTTTAGGGTTTACATAAACTTGGGTATTAAGTCTTCTATATATATAAATAGAGGCTAAAATCTATGTATTCTACACATCTTAATGAGAATTTTTCTCCTTCTCCCTCTCTATTTTCCTGTCTCTCTCTATTTCATACTACGTGATCAGCACGCTCTCTACTGGGCGCTAGAAGAAGAAGAAAAAAAAAAAAAGCCGAACTAAAAAAAAAAAAAAGAAATATATATCCTTTGTGTTCTTTGTTTTGTGTTTTAATGTAATTGATATATACTGTTTGTCGGTCTATGCAAGATCTGTACCTTGGTTAATAATCATTTGTCTTTTATGTAGATTGATATTTGGGTAAAACTAAACGGGTGATGTTTTGGTGATGATTATGTGTTAGATGACTCTTCTAAATCCAAAGCTACATATGTCGGTTATATCCAAGGATAAGGATGAACACCAATACGAACACAGTAACAGTTTATTGTTGTTTTCTTTTCTTTTCTTTTATTTTGTCTTCTTTCTTTTACTATTCTATTTAATGAATGACTATTATATAATTGTCAACTAGTGAATCACTGATGCTTTACTATATTTTCTACACGCATCACGGTGTGTTTTTGGGTAACGGATTTTATATATACCTCGGCAACCCCAACCACGATTATAGTTATTGGTTGCAATTAAAATCCAAAGGTCGACATGGTCTTCAATGGATATGGTGATCAACTTTGTCATTAAATAAGTTTGATTTTCCTTCTTCTCTTATTTTTTTCATAGAGAAAGAAAAAGAAAAATCCATCGAAACATGGTATAGAGTTTCTATCGCACTCAAAGAAACTATAATCACCAAAAAAATTGGTGTTATACTGGGCTTAATTGTCTTTACGGTATAAATCACATGCATGGTTGTGGACAACCTACGGCCAATTATATTGGTATCTTTCTTTTTAGACAAAGATCATGTGATTCATGCATATACAGTTCTATTCCTTATAAGGAACCATTCATCAACCAGAAAATGGATTTTCCTTAAAAATATAACGATGATGTATTCTTTATATTATTTTTAAGAAGAAGCATCTTATACCTATCCAAAATGGTTTTCTCATTCAATCCTAGAAGGATGAAATCGTTATATTAAAATTGCAAATACCAATCAAATTAAGGAATATATTGCTGCATTCTTGAGGGATATCGAGCAATTTTAATTTTCCTCTTAGTAGTAAATCTCCAAATTTTGGGACCGTTCCACTTTTAGTTGGAGTACGGTAGGACACATTGATCAATGGGTGCGCACCCGGCTTGTTAGCCTATTTTGTTAGTCCTTGTAGTGACTAAATTGATCTAAAAAATTAGTTTCTTTTGATAAAGAAAGTGTCCATGCTTTTATCTCGTTGTCCCTAGAGGCCCGAGAAGTTATTGGAGATTATTTGCATATTTCTTTTTACTACTTTTGGATGTAGCCATGAATTTTTGGTTCCAAAAGTAATCCATGGTTGATGGTATTTGAGTATAATGACTCTTGCAAAGTCAGTATCTGTGGTGAGACCCAGAAATTCATATGAGTATATGTCCTTGAATTAATCGGATAATACTTTACGAAATTTGATTTCGTATAATGAGATGAAATCATTTCCACCGTGATCAGGGGGAGAATATATGCAACTAACTGTTGGTGTTTAATTAACTTAAAAGTTATATCAATTTCTCTCCCAGTTTGATCAAATCTTGAAAAGCTGTTGTTTTATGAATTGACGTGAAATATCTCATTTTGTTTTTCAATAAGCTTTTGCCTCTTCGAAAAGCAAATCCAATCACATCTAGCAGGTAGCGTTTTAGTACAAGCTACAGATAGTGCTCCAATAGAGCCTATCATAATACGATCCACATTTCAAAATTCATAACTCTAAGCTCGTTTGAAGAGGAGGAGTTTATAATGCCCGTGGGCACTGATACCAGTAAATTTTGAATTTTTCAAAGTATGCATACACTAGAGAATTGTGTGGGATCGTAGCAAATTAATTGTCGAATATTCATTTACAGTAGCTACTGAAATAAAAATCTCTGTAGAGAAATATCGACATATGTGATTGGTTGGCATATTATCCAGGTTTATTTGGATAATATAATTCTCGATTGACGCTATTCTGGATCCATGACTTTACACCTTAAAAATTGCCAAGCCTGAAATTATAGGTTGGTGTTAGTCACAATGCGCAATGAGAGAATTATGGTCGTTCTAAAACGATTTGAGGGTTTTATTTTCTCAGACCCTAGGATTGGTTCAATAGTATTCGGTTCTCAATATTTTGATGCAATTGGCGTGGTAGTCTCTAAAGGACTCGTTTGCATTCACACAAGAAATGTGGTCGGAGAACATTATATTTAGGCAGCTACCTGACTTGATTATATCAGGTTTAACAATCCTCACAGTGTTTTTTCAAGAAAGATTATAAGTTTCATGAGGAGTCTTGAAAAACACTTAAATCCACGCTTAATTTTCACAGCATAAATCTCATTTTTCCTTAATCTGCAGTTTAAGAGTAGCTTGCATAAAACTCATCCATAAATCTAGAGTTATTATTTTGATGCCTCTTTTCATACTCATATAGTTGAGTTAGCATCCATAAAACGTCAAAAGTTGTACTTTTTTCCCTTCGTTTCAGGTTTTGTCCCATGTGGTTTTCCTGACAAGGTTTTAATGAGGCAACATCTCGGTGACGTTGAAATTTCATTGAAAACGTTAATATTGTGCTCTTTTTCCTCCGTCCAAATTTTGTCCCATTAGGTTTTATTGGCAAGGTTTTAGTGAGGCAATTTATTTCAACATGGTGGTCATCCAAGGGGGAGTTGTATAATTTTGGTTATTTGTGCATGTCCACCATTAACAAGGTCATTTTGATCAGACCAAGTCAACTTAACTTTCTTCTTAATCATTTGGATGTCCTTTTGGTCTCTGTAAGGAGTATTCATTCACTTACTGTAATGTATTCATAACTTGGCTCTTAAGTGAAGAAACTGCATCAACCACTTCTGCAATTTATCTCGAGAAGCTAGCAATCCATGACACAAGTTCTCAATGTATTGACGAACAACGAAGACGCGCAAGAGTATTATTCGAAGACAATGCCGCTTTAGTAACGCTAACGAAGACTTCATCAACCAACAAATTTCTTCAAGAAAAGCACAGTAATCTTCTGCATTCGAGAATCTCATTTCTTCACGAAAATCACGGTAATCTTCTGCATTCAAGAATCTCGTCCGTCAGAATTGGAAGCCTCGACTCAAAGATTAGCAAGCCAGATTCAACTGAAGTACTCATCAGGGGGAGCGCTATCATCAAAGGCGCATTTACAGGACTTGACGCGTTGTACTCTTTTTCCTTCGTCAAGGTTTTGTCCCACTGGGTTTTCCTTGTCAAGGTTTTAACGAGGCAACATATGCGTGTCCAACACTGTTTTAAGTCGTGCATTTTTCAGGTTTTTCTCTTTTGAGTTTTCCTGATATGCTCATAATGACTTGGACACAGTGGTCATCAGGGGGAGTGTTATAAACCGATGTCTATTGTATAAGATGCCCTTTTGTGTCTAAGTTTAGGGTTTACATAAACTTGGGTATTAAGTCTTCTATACATATAAATAGAGGCTAAAACCTATGTATTCTACACATCTTAATGAGAATTTTTCTCCTTCTCCCTCTCTATTTTCCTGTCTCTCTCTATTTCATACTACTATAAATGTTGTTGTTTGAATTAAGTTGCTAAAATAGTGCTTGAGTAACGCTAGAATGGATATTCAGTTCTCACTAGTATGTTGGATGCTGAATGAGATGAATGAATTGATCGTGAGTGAGATGATTTCCAAACTGGTCGAGTGACCTATTTATAGCAATATGATTCCAACTGATCTCGTAAGAAGTGGAAGAGTGGGTGTGTCGGTATAAAATCTGCAAGAAGATCTTATACCTAGCAGCCATTAGATCAATAAGTTCAACCAACGATTTAAAGAGAAATACTAGCGTGTAACAAGACATCGAAACATACTAAACACTATATCGATGAAGATTAAAGCATAGTAAATAGCAAAGTGAAGACCAAATGTTAATTAACGTAAAGCGTTTCTCTGGCTAATAGCTACATGGATATTGTGCTTCAAAACCTGAGGAGATTCAATACTAACCTAGTCTCACTCACACGCCTTTAGACTTATCAAAAATCCAACCCTTACAACTGAGCTCGAGCTCGCCTTGTATAGCTTGATTTTTCATCATTCGCAAATAAAACTTGAACCATTTAGAATCAAGGGCTATAAAAAACTCTCTCTCAATGGATATTCATGGGACCTCAATTTTTGTTGAATGAATATTTATATTTGGTGACTACCAATTAATAAGTTGTTTGTTGTCTAAAAACAATCCATGCCAAGTGAAAAAATAATAACGTGATAAATATTTATGTGAAAATGGATTTTTCACCGTTAAAATTTAAGCTGGAAAGAAACACACACACACAAACTTTAAAAAAAAAAAGGGTGAATTTTAAAAAAAAAACAAAAATCCTATCTGCTCGCTAACACTATATTGGTGATTTCTGGAATTTTCACTATTCCTTTAACCTGATTAGTATTACAAACACGATTTTGGAGATTAAAATACGGTAACACGTGATCAAAATCAATAACAAAATTAGTAAGTGCTTTTTTCACTTGATTGCGAAGTGGACACAACCAATATTTTAACCAGAAATATTAAATATGATAAGGCGATAATTTGTGTTTAGGTTTAAACCAATAGGTCTGAGTACGGTTAAAAAGGCATTGTTCCTCAATACATTGTACTTGCATTGTTCTTTTGATCCTTCTCTGGTATCCAACTTGCAACTCTTGTAACACTCATTATGTATAAATAAAGCAGGCTTGTACTTCAAAAAAAATAAAAAAATTATGGGTTATTCAAATACACCATCTTAATGGTGGGTTTATGGTAAACAAAAAAAAAATATTGTGGGCTAGAAATAAGTTACCCCTTTGCTTAATTATCCTTGTGCAAATGCAGGATGAATTACTTGATAATCCGGAATTATGATCCAGACTGAACAAGTAACAAACTGCCATAAATAAGTCTGACAATGGTTCTACCTTAACTAGAATCCAACAGCTTAACTATCCACAAAAATTGTTAAGACTAATTTACAGGTGGTTTGACAAAGGTGATCATCACCTTGAAAACAGCTTGATCTTGTTTAGATAACAAGCAGATGTTGAGTCTTTAAGGCAGCTACAAAAATCATCTTCTTTCTTTGGAAATGATGTGGGTAGCGGATGGTCTGGTATCACACCCACCTACAACAGTTATAACATAGTGATTAGCAGAAAACATTCAAAGTAGAGCTAGGATCTGTTCGCACCATTTATACACCAGTCTTGGGGACTAATGGCAAAGATGGTGTGGCCCACAAAAGATAATGTAATCATGGTGTACGCAGATCCTAACTTCAGCAGAACTTGCAAAGAAGTATCAAAAACCTTGTCAATATCGGTGTGTGCAGGAGTCTCATATCGAGCCACAGTTACTGTCATTCCAGAACCATCAGATAGCTCAAAAACGGACTGTATCTTCCTGTTACCATTTGGCACTTTTGAAGTTTTGTTCATTCGAGCTGAAAAGAATCAAAATGAAAATGAGTAATGAGTAATCTTACTTACCCTTTCCCGTATGTGGGTTCTCCAAATAGAACTGCTCGCTTGTTATCTTTCAAAGCGCCAGCTAGTATCTCACTGGCGCTGGCAGTTCCCTTGTTCACCTAAAGCAAACACATAACAAAACATGGGTGAATTGGTGAATCTCTGTAACATTATTTTCTGGGACTGAATTAAAAAACTCTTAAATCATGACCAAGCAAATACAACCATTGATAGATCTAAAGCCTAATACTAACTAACACTGTTGATATAATCGATCATCGGATCCCAGTTCGTGGAATCATTAATCATGGCGACAAATAAGTCATCCATTGTTAGGTAAGGAAGTATAATGACTGCCCAACAATAGGTTGGATCACATAATTTCCATTTCATGGAAATTTGTGGTGCTTTTTCCTAGTAGCATTTGAATGCAAAAAATAAAAATAAAAACATACATTTATATATATAAAATAACGTACCAGCACAGCTAGAGGCTCTGAAGTTGCTATTCCATTGTTTCCATCTGCCTCATAAATATCTCGGACTCCTTGACCATCACATATATACACGATAACACCCTTATCCAACCTAATCAAAAGTATTTAAAAATAGTTAATATATTATTTATACCTTAGTCACCAGATTTGTGAGTGGGCATCACGAATTTCACTGAGATTTGCGCTCCTCACTAAAATTCGTGATGGGAGCACGCTCCTAACAAGGAAGAAACGCGCATCCCATTGGGTGAGAAATGTTTCAGTCAATCAAACTGCAATAAACATTATATTGAAGCATATCTGATACTAGCTTTATATCCTACTAACTGTATATTCCCATATCTTCATATCTTTATCTAGTATATCATGTATCTAGCTCCTATGTACTCTAGGTTAGAATTCATATAACCGTGTAACATCTGCATTACATCTAGCTAGTTTTAGTCTTTATCTTATCAAGAAGTTTGGGTCAATGTATATTTCAGACTTCTATATAAATGGTTCAATGGTCTGTATGTTAACTGACACACTAATGAATAGTCCCGTTCCTGACCTAGCTCCCACACCTGATGACTAAGATTTATACAAAAACAACCAGCATTCATATATGTGACAAGCTAAAAATGACAAAACACATTTTAAAAGCTCTGTTCGGCAAAAAAGATAAGGTTGAAGCTTACCAGATCTTAGCTATCTCAATTCCTTCTGGGAAAAGGCCACCGCTGTTAAAACCCATCATTTTAGAAACTTTCTTTGAGGTTAAACAAAGAAATAGCCTTAAAGGAACATGTATCACCTATTATCTCGAAGGTCCAACACAAAAGCATTAACATTGTTGCTACGTAGAGTTTCAATCGCTTCCTTCACAGCTTCTACAAAAGGAACCACGTTTTAGTAAGAACTCATTACTTATGATATGAAGTCCACTGTGAGCTTGAGAAATTTCAACCCCAGTTACTTAATTGAAAAGAGGACCTTTTTGACAAACCAAAACAAACTGATTTATAAACAACCAGTACTCACTGGAAGCATTTTGGTTGAAAGTTGTTAGTTTGATGTAACCAATTCGAGATGTGTCCTTTCCGACAGCAGCAACCTCACATAGTCTAGAAGTCACAGGGTTCAGTGAGACCCTCTCTCTCCTGCATGCAGACATTGATGATTCCAAAATGTAAGTTAATATTTAAGCAACCACAAGTATCTATTTTCTTCTTCTCTTTTACTTCTTCTGATAAAAAAAATCATTGAAAACTGCGTAAAACTATACAAAGTTGAACACTGCCTAAATTATATCCATTAATTTACAATTAAGGAGTTCACCTTAATGCATTGGGATTGAATCTAAGTGAAACAGACGACTAAGACTTACTTCAGGGCCATCTGTTTTGTTTCAGGTCCACTGAGAATGGTCAATTCCACTGAACTTCCTTCAGGGCCCCTGCAGTTCAGTTTATAGGAAAAGAAAAGAAAAGCATATAAAATCAGACAGATGAAAAGAATATAATAAGATGAGGAACTCACTGAAGGAGAAACTTGAACGTATATGCTACTGGAACTAAAAAATAAAACATACAACAAAATAAGTTTGTTTGTAAAGTATAGATCTTACTGCAACCGTTCTGCTGCATCATATATTCCCATGGTTTCTGTACTTGTACCGTCAATTGCCAAAATAACATCTCCAGACATAATCCCAGACCTATAAGCTGGTGCTCCGGGAGTAGATGAAATAACAACAAGCCCTGCAGGTGATCCATCAAACCCTATGGGATAACCAATTGAAAGCCCTACACCTGTAAGGGCACCTTGAGTGCCGGACTGCCTTCAAAAAAAATCAACAGACTTTAAGCAAATGTGATTCCATAACATGCTTATTGATCACCCATGTTTATGCCTGCAGCAGAGCTGTGTTGACAAAAACAAGAAGAAAGAAACTCATACCCTCAAACTCTTGAATTTTTCTGGCTCCAGAAAGCGGGTGAATGGATCGTTTAGTGTAGCAAGCATTTTCCTTATTGCGGTATCTGAACAGAATATGAGTACAATTTAAATGATAAGCTTCTCAAGCAGAGTAGTTTGTTTCCAATTAATTAAAATCCTTCTACTGGCCTATGTTGTAATCAATAGTCGAAGAAGAGAGAACAATCTGAAAAAACAGCACATAAATTTCTATCTTGGCCATAAAATTGAGTTTCGAAGGTAGATAAGTCCGTCCCCTAAAGAAGACAGATGAAACCTGTACCCTATTTGTAAGCTAGCAAAATCTCTAGCATAACATGTTCACAAAATAACTCATTCCAGAATTGCAATTAAATAGAAGGACTGGAAGCAGTATAAAGCAAACACACGAGAAGCAAGTAAATAAAGGTTTAATTAGTATATAGTCATACATGTCTCTTGTCGATTTTTCATTGGTTCTTTCCGCAAGGCATCCTCTCTATACCTAAACCAACTTTGTCCATTAAACTTTTTATCAACATATGCACGATCAATCGTTCTCCATGCTTCCAAGAAAAGGAGATTCTCTTCCGTGAGTGCCACTGCAACATCAAGAGTTGTGAATCTTCAACGGCCAAAAGTAACTTAGAAGTGGGTGGGAGTGGCTTACTTACAGGAAGGACTTCTGCTAACAGCAACAGATACTGACATAACCAACACAACTCCAACGACAATTCGAACAAGGCCGAAAGGGAAATGTTGCTTAAGTTTCCCTTTCCAATTTAGCAGTTTTTTCAAACCTAATTTCTGAGGTTTGATACAACTAACCAAAACTAAATTTGAATTCTTCTTTGATGGCTGAAACAAAAACAAGTCGTATAAATTCAAAATTTCTTCCCAAAATCGGGTTATTTTCCAGATTAATCAAACAATAATCTAAACTGAATTTCTATCACTAAACATGATACCTGAATAAAAGGATTGGTGAAATTGAAAGCTCTGTTAGGGTTTCTGATGGAGGATGCAAGTAAAAGAGAAAGAGGAGAAGCTGCGGAAGAGTAAGATACTACATCCATACTTCCATGGAATTGCCGAACAACCAAGACCGCACGAAAGTTTTACTTTCAGTTTGTTTGTCGCTTCTTGTTGCTAGGATGTCTTTACCTGTACCACCGCCTCAAATGTTTGTAGCACCATACTAAACTCAACTTTCCCCTAAGTTAAGCCTGCGAGGACCCATGCTTTTTTAAGATAGGACTGGGGTGCGCCACTAGAGTTAACTAAGGGGATTTTTCATAAAGTGCCCTTGTTTGAAATGTGTCAACCAAAAGTGCCCCCGAAAGATTAAACTTTTCTAAAGTGCCCATCTGTCTAGTGTTCCGTCCAAAACTAATAAAGTTAGTCAATTTTTGTTTGACTAGTCAAACAATGTCTTAAAATGACACATAGACCCTTTAGATAACCTAAAATGTATCGACCCAACTTTTTTCATTTCATTTTTGTGTTCTGTGTTTTGAGAGAGAGAAGAAGAGAGGCGATTTGAGAGAGATTGATTTTGAGAGTATACTTGATTAATTTTGACGAAGAATTGACGAAGAAGACGTTGTGTGGAGATGAACGCGAAGGAAAAGGCCATGAACATGTAAAGTTTGAAACCCTAGTTTTTTTTCCCTTTTTTCTTTTACTTTTCTGTCACTGTCGAAGGTCTAAAAGTGATTTTCGATGATTGTTTCTTGCTTTTTGAGGAATCTTCATGCTTTTATCTTATCTGATTTGTCGAGGAATCTTCTCTGAAATCTTCTCTGTGAATTAGGGGAATATGATTTTGAAGATTAAAAATTAGGGTTTATGCTAATATTGTGTAATATTAAGAAATTAGGGCTTAATTTCCCAATTTAGGGTTTAATTGTTAAAAAATAGTGTTTAATTTTGATAAATTAGGAATTCATTTTGAGAAATTAGGGTTTATGTTTAACAAATTATGGTTCAATTTCACAATTAGGGTTTACAACTGTGTAATGTTATTTGTGTTGTGTTTCTATGGCCATTCAGAGCAATTGGTGTTTGTGTCTAATAATGTGTTGTATTTGTGTTTCAGTGGCAAAATTGATAAGGGTAAAGTGAGAATCAGAGATATAAGTTTGTATGTCATTCACAGTGATTTTGAGTTTGTTTTGAAAAGCATAGATAGAACTAAAATCACTCTGAAAATGTTAGAGCAAATGGTGATTGCAAAGTTGTGTTTAGAAGAAGATGTTGATTCTGTTGCTTTCATATGGATGTCTGGGAATGGTGCTACATGTACTCTGAAACAAGACAGTACCTTAATGTGGTGGTGGGATCATTCTAAAGTTAATGAGAAGGGTTGCATTGAGTTGAAGGTGAAGATTACTGTACCTGGTTGGGCTAATGAGGGTTATGTCACACCTAAGAAGACACATGTTAGCAAGAAAACAGCTTCAAAGTCACCACAAACAGTGAGAAAAAGTCCTAGAGTTGCAGAAAACAAGAACAAGAGTGCTAGGAACTTGTTTGGGTTAAGTGAAAGTGGTGATTGTTCACATCCTACTCAAGAAAGTGTTGTGATAGATGAAGAACCAAATGCAGTACCTGTACAACCAGAGGAAGAGCAGTTTGATGCACATTATTGGTTTGAAAAGTATAAAGATGATGACTTTGTAGTTCAACTTGAGAACAAAGATGTGGATGAGTGACATCCTGTAGAAGACCCTGAAAAAGCAGTTGCCTATAGTAGTGATGAAGACAATGAGGAAGCCATGGAGAAAGAGTTTGTTAATCATATGAACAAACAACAGAATGCTAGTAATAATAGTGATAATGGTAACTGTGATGAATATGATGGTGATAATGGTGATGAAGGTATAATGATGCTAGTTGTATTTTGTTGTTTTCTTTTGTTTATTTGTGTATCATTTTTAGCTACTAACTTGTTTTTTGTTGTGTTGCAGATGAGAATGATGAAGATGCAGGGAATGAAACCAATGTTGCAGATCATGAAACCAATGCTGCTGAGAATGATGAAGAACCTGAGTGGTACAAGGATGCAGTACATAATTTGGGAGGACTAGATGATGAACCTGGAGAACTTTTCCCAGATGAAGATGAAGTGGAAGAATTGGATCCCAAGAAAATGATTGTAGGTACTACTTTTCCTGATAAACCATCTTTCCAAAGGCATTTAAAGAGATATTATGTCCACAATGAGACTATTTATAAGGCATTTAAGAGTGACAAAGACAGACTTAGAGCATGGTGCAATAATAGATTTGACATTAATGGTAAGGAACAATGCTTATGGATGGTTTATGCTGCAAAACTTCCTAAAGAGGAAACATTTAAGGTTAAGAAGACAATTCTCAATCATATTTGTAAGGGTCCTAAAAATTGTAGAAATAGGTCTGCAGACCCACTGTTGGTTGCTGAAGTTGTAAGGGAGAAGTTGAAAACAGTGCATATTCTGTTATACCAAGGCCATGTCAAATAGCTGAAGATTTCAATGCTTCTCACCTCATTGACATCCCTTATCAGACTGCATAAAAGGCTAGAAACAAGGTTTTGGAGTTAGAAAATGGGAATTATGAAGAGAGTTACAAGCTTGTTCCTCAATTCTGTAAGATGATCAAGACATTTAATGAGGGGTCGGTGGCAAGATTCTCTTATTGCCACATTGACATGGCATTTGAGACATTGACTATCAGTTTTGATGGTGTTATAAAGGCATGGATTGCAGGGTGCAGATCATGTATTGGATTAGATGCTTGCCACACTAATGGGCCTCATACTGGTGTAATTATGGCTGCAACAGCACTTGATGGACAGAATGGGTTAGTACCATTGGCAATAATGGTTTGCAGAAATGAGACCATTGAGAATTGGACAAAGTTTCTTGAATACTTGAAGGAAAAACTATCAGGGCACCCTATGCCACTCACCTTCATTTCAGACAGACAAAAAGGTCTACTTGAAGCAGTACCAGAGGTGTTTCCAGGCAGTCCTCGCAGATATTGTTGGAGGTAAGTCACTACATTCATGGTTAAATTCAATGTTTCCCCTATTTTTATAGTGAAAGTCAATCTTAAGTGAATCTTACTTATTGTTTTGTGATGCAGGCACTTGTATAAGAATTTCAAGCAACAGTTTAAAGGTCAAAAGTTGTATAGCTCACCGTGGAATGCAGCAAAGTGTTATAAGAAACACCATTACACAGTAAAGTTTCTAAAGTTTTCTATAGTTATTATATGTTGTTCATTGTGAACTGTTTTGCTCATTGTTAATTGTTGTAACCAATTTTAATTGTCATATGCAGAAAAACATAGATGACATATATAAGCAAAACAAAAAGGCTCACAAATACTTGGTAGATGCTGGTAAAGAGTCTTGGTCTAGGGCATTTTTTGATGACACTAGTAAATGTGAACATCTAAACAACAATTTTAGTGAGTCGTTCAATGCCATGATCAAAAATCTTAGGGACAAACCAATTTGTAAAATATGATACCTTTATAATCAGTTGGTTAGGGGTTTGTTTTACAAAAGGGCTAAAGAGAGTGCAACTTGGGATCCTGAAGGTTTGGTTCCAACTACTATGACCCTTATTGAGAATATGTTGAAGTTGGTTGGTGCATTTAAGGTCCAACCATCTGTTTTGGGAGAGGTGTATGAGGTTGTAAATAGGGGTAGCAAAGCTATTTTTATAGTGGATTTGAAAGTCAAAACATGTACCTGTCTGCAGTGGCAATTAAGAGGATTTGTGTGTCAGCATTCAGTTTGTGCTTTGAAGTCCTTTAGACCAGACTGGACAGAGTAAGTGGCTTGTATTCAGTGTGTTTTTGTTGCATTATTTGATGTATTTTTTTCAAAGTTCTAATCCTTTTTATCCCTTTATGTTACAGGTATTGCTCCCATTATTATATTGTTGCTACATACAGGGCCACCTATGCACACCAAGTATATCCATTCTATGATGGAATTGATTGGCCTGAGGTACAAATTTAAGTTATTCAATATACCCATTTCATAGATATTTGTGCAACTTATTACTTTAAAGCAACATGTTCTCTTTAGGGTTTCAAACTAATACAATATTGTTTAGTTGGAGGAAGAGGAAAAGGTTGACATGTTGCCTCCTATCAAGACTAGAAAGCCAGGAAGGCCATCAGAGAAGAGGAAGAGAGATTGGGATGAACCTCAAGCAACCACCAGGCAATACACTTGTAGTAGATGTAAAGAAAAAGGCCATAACAAGGCTGGTTGTGCAGGTGGTGAAGTTGGAGGAAATTCTACTGCAAAGAGACCAAGAACTGAAGTTGATGGTGCTACCTTCAACAAGACTTCAACAACAAAACCTGCAAAAGCAAAGAAGAAGAGCAAAAACTGTCAGGGAGAATCATCTCAACAAGCAAAGAGCAAAACTCATTATGTTTCTGCTTCTCATCCTGCAACTCCATCTGCATCTGCTTCTCAAGCTGCAATACCATCTGCATCTGCTCCTCAAGCTGCATTACTAGTTGTTTCTGCTTCTCAAAGTGCATTACCATCTGCTTCTCTGCTTGTCAAGTTGCTGGAACTACAAACCACAACATTAACCAGACTTTCTCTGGTACATTCTCTGGTACTTTTGGATCTGTTCAACAAACAGTGAACCAGTCATTTGTAGATCCAAAAACAAAGACAAAGAAGAAGCTCATTTCAAAGACAGTTTCAAAGAAGAAATGAAGATGCAACTTCAGATCTTCCTCTGTTTTTACTTTCCATTTTCCTCTGTTTTTCCTCTGTTTTTCTTTTTTTATTTGCATTTTCCTCTGTTTTTGAACATCACTGTTGAACATCTCTGTTAGGTTGGAACATATCTGAAATGAAATGGAGTTCATTTGAATTTAAAAAAATGTTGCAAATCTCTATTAGAGTCGATTCAGTGTTTTAATTGAGTCGATTTCGTGTTTTAATTGAGTCGATTCAGTGTTCTGAATCGAAGGGGTATTCCAGTCTTCTATTATGTGTCACCTCATAATTAACACCTCAAACGGATGGAAACTGCTACAATGAAAAAAACGGTCAATCTTAGGGCACTTTAGAAAAGTTTCAAAAAATGAGGGCACTTCTTTTGGTTGACACATTTCAAACAAGGGCACTTTATGAAAAATCCCACTACTAAGAGCACTGCAGTGGTGGATGTCACATATGTTGTGCAAGGTATTTATCCGTGCCGCAAATGTTACGGGACTGTTAACTAGTGTATGTCCATATATATATGTATTTTTCCGTCTCTTTGTAAATGGCACGGGAATCGCCCATAGCCCCCCACCCAGGGGAAAAAATAAAAAATTGCTACCTTTTAAACCAGCTGCCTTCTTAACCGTACTCAGACCTATTGGTTTGAAAATCCGTTCTGGAACAACAACATCTTGTAAGTCATTATATTTTTTTAGGTCTTTTTATGAATGATGGTTATAATGGTTCGTCTCTGAAATTTAATTTTTCCATCTACATTACCTGTTTAATTTTCAGTAAAGATTCCAACAATGGTTCAGCCACTCCATTCATTGCTAAAAACACCGCCTTCTCTGTCACGTCATTGACTTCCATTTCCAGACACAATCTGGCGTAAATTCTGGGTATGGTCTAAATTCTCTAATTTGGAATGTGTGTTGGTAGCTTTATGAATCTGTAACCTCGTCCAATATAACAAGATAGATTTGAATATATTGATTTTATAGATTGTTTTATCCACATTTGGGTGTATCGCAATCTTTGCACACACTAGAAGTACAAAAACTTATTTTCTAGATCTTGTAAGGACTCGTTTATATCGAGCAGCCATTAAACCCCTGCATCATATTCATTCCTCTATGGATCTCAAGGGTAGTGTTTTGTTTTTAGTGCCTTGTGTGGAACGTGTGCCAGTAAGGGAAACGTTGTCCGACAGACTCAAAGAAACAAATCCAATCATTCCTAGTTAGTGAATTAAAGTCGGACGTTGTCATCATTGATTGAGTGTTTCGGAAAGATATAGCTTTGTGAATCGGGCGACAGATTGAGTCAACCCCATACACAACGATCCAAAAGTTTCTTCATGTTTCCTATCAAGATCTTCTCCTGTTTTCATCAGTAATCAAAAAGAAAATCCTCTCCTACTCTTAAACTTGTTGGAGAACAATCAAAACAAGATGTTCTTATGAGTTTTAAAACCTCAGTTCTCTCAACCTGAAATTTCTAAAGTTTACATTTAGTTTTGCTTTTTCATTCAGTACTTTAATCCAAGATTAATATTCTTAAAACACTAACATGTGGAACTAAATATTGCAGGTTTCCCCTATATCATCCTCCATCAAGGTGA
Organism: Papaver nudicaule; assembly: GCA_023529015.1. Classification (NCBI taxonomy): domain Eukaryota; kingdom Viridiplantae; phylum Streptophyta; class Magnoliopsida; order Ranunculales; family Papaveraceae; genus Papaver; species Papaver nudicaule. The sequence goes on along the minus strand of JAJJMA010291692.1, from coordinate 1,073 downwards.
TACTACCAGTTGTGATTACCAGGTCGTGGTAAGTATTCAAAACAAAAAAATTTATTATCTTAAGCAGGTCGTGCTATTTGTTACCCTTAACAAGTCGTGTTTTGCAGTACCCATGATGTTGTTCTAGTCTCACTGCTTTATCTAGTCGAGATTCAACAAATCTCTCACCAATACAATCATCATCATTGAAATCCCTATTCAACATGTATTTTACTCCTAAACTCACCAGAAACTCACCCAGAAATTTCATAATCCTACTGAGCAATCAACCCCGTAAATCTAGCCAAAATTATAGGAAACCTCCCGCCTTACCGGAATTTCAAAAATTAGTCAATGCTACAAATGGTTATAATATATTCTCAGCCAAATATACCGTAACTGATTTGTGGAAAATCGTAAGGCATAGATATTTCAGAAAACTAAAAGATCCTGACATATCTTCCAGACTGTATATTACCTTCCCCAAGGGTTTATTCGACAGTATCAACACTCAAGATAATTCCCTAAACTCATACCCCATGGAGCAACAGAGAGTATCACAAGCAAACTCCCTTGCTTTGAGAATGCAACAAGCCAAAATAGGATCTGCTTCCAAAGCTATCAGAAAATCTAGCTTATCGGCACAAGAAATAGATGAAGCAGCTGATGAATGGTCTTTCAGTTTACTAGGAAAAATATTCGCACCGCATGCCCTGAGATACAATGATATTATGGAAGAAATCAACTACATCTGGAGGCAGTACAAAAGAGTCACAGTGCGCTATATGGGCTCAGATCTGTATGTGTTCAAGTTCAAAGAAGTAGCGCATATCAAAGATGTCCTGAAGAAAACACCATGGTCACTGCAGGGATATCTCTTATCTTTGCATAAATACAATCCAGAATTGGAGCCAGAAAAGCATAAGTTCACTAGCGAGACATGGTGCATAGAAATAAGAGGATGGAAATCAGTACTTCCAACTCAAAAACTAGTAAACAGTTTGTGTGAAGACCTTGGGAAAAGAGTCCCTCCTGGAGATAAAATCAGGTACATAAGAGGTAGCCATTTAACCACAGTGTTTGTAGAAATCTTG
>JAJJMA010291676.1:0-16604 GCA_023529015.1 Papaver nudicaule | reverse complement strand
CATCCATATCCAACTAACAGTTTGCAAGCAAACCATTGTAATAGACACATGGCACCGAATCTGTCTCATACATTCTTGTACTCACAGTAATTTGTGGGATCAAATACTGGTCATGACACAAAGCCACGTTACACAAGAATACGATCTCAATCGCTATTATCACTACTAAAGTAGTCCACTATTTCGAAAGAATAGAGAAAGTAGAAATAGAAGAATATCCATAAAGTCATAACTCCTACTAACCTTTTATCGATGAAGAATAATTGATGTCTTCTTTGTCTTCACAGTCTTCGTCTTCAAGGTCTCTACTACTTTGTCTATATCCCAATTCCGAAATCTAAACTCTAGTAGGCTAAATCAAGAATTGAGTTTTGACACCTAAAACTGACAACTAGCTTGACATACCAACGCTAGTGGGTTTGACTGTACAATGCCCTAACAATCTCCCCCTTTGTCAATTTTAGTGACAAAACCAATTTACATATGGATTCAAATAATATACAATGAAGTACTAACCAGATGTAGTTCTTGATTTCTTGAATTCTTCAACTTCTCCTTTGAGTCTCGATGTGTTCGTTAAACTCTTGTTGATGAATCCGTAGTCAGCAGTCACAACATAACCAGCTCAAACAACCATAAAGGTATGCTTAGGCTTACGTGGGTTAGTATGCTCATCCCACATGTTGTTTGTGCGTAAGAGTAAGAATCTGAGCAAACTTTAAAGTTGGTGTATCAGAACTTTTAAAGTGATTCTACTCATTCTTGATACGAAGCTTGATCTCAGGTTTAATTACTCCCCCTTACTTGATACTTTGTGAAAAAGTACAACAAGTAAGCACATGATGTTCTCCCCCTATGGTTATGCACCGTAATGCAACCAGTAACCACAAGAACAAGAACCATATGTATTCCTATTTGTCACAAAAATATGACAAAGTAGTTTGAGACTAGGGTTTCATACACCTATAAGAACAGGTGAAGCCAAGTACTCGCATATCAAGTTAAAGATGGCATACTTAGGTAATCTGAACAACAAGATACCTGAGTTCTCACCTTTTGGAGAAATAAAGATACACTTTCTCCCAATATTCCACAACCACGCTCCCCAAAAAGATTTGTTATTAAGCGCAAGTTCAAAAGAACTCTCCCCCGTGTGGTGTTATTCAGTAAAGAACAACTGACAAAGACGAACACGGACAAGAACAATTGAATGTTATCCAGTTTTGCTTTGTTGATAATCTCTTTTCCTTAGCCACTTTTTTCGGAAAAAGAGTTATATGATTCCGAGTTTGAGAAAACCCTAAAAACCATATAATCAAAAGTTTGTTAATCAAGAGAAAAAGCGTAACTTTTGTAAACAGACACAGCTTTACGTCACTACCGAAGCAATGGAAAAAGCTATGTTTTGCAATAAGATTGAGGTAGACAAATCAAGTATTGCAAACATCATTAATAACATCTAAAAAGAACTTTTATTAATGAAATAAAGTAGTACATGCTTGAAAAACTTCTAAAAGTATGAAAGGCAAACTACTGAATCATATGAAGACACGAATAAAGTTGTATGACCTCAACTTTTGCCTTCACCATCTCGAGATATGACCTCATCAAAGAAGTCATCTATGATGTGCTTATTTCTAGCTTCCTCTTCAGAAAGACCAGTTAGAGCACGTAACAATGATGTATAATGAGTGAGGAAATTAAACAATTATCCCTCATTCTACTAGGCCTTCACAAATATCCTTCAAGGGATAAATTTGAAGTCCAACTAATTTCAGAAGGAATCTACTTTTTTTATAATTCCTGTTTTAACCTTCCATATCTTATTCTTCATCTATCGATGATCTTATCGGGTTGGGAAAATCAAAACCATACCAAACCCCACCACCACCTACGTTCCTTCTAAATTACACCACCACCACAAAATAACATTCTCTCCAATATCATCTTCTTCTCGCTTCAAGTTATTTTTTAAGATTTAGAAATGGTGGTTGCGGCAGTGGTGTTGGTGGTGGTGAAGATGGATTCAACTAGTTTTTGTTTCCCGATTCAAAGATGGTGGTGGCGTCATTTTATGGTGTTGGTGGTGAAAATGGATTCATTTTTTTTTTAATTGCAGATTCAGAAACAGTAGTGGTGGTGGTGAATATGAAGCAATGGTGAAAATGAAAAATGAATTTGATTAAGATGATAGTGGATAAGACGGTGGTTTGGTGAACCTGAATCTGAAACTGAATTTGATGGTAGTGGTGGTGGTGGTGGCGATTGTGATGGAGCAGGATATTAAATTAGTTGATGATGTGGTGGTGGTGGTGCGGCTTAAAGTTACACGATTATTATGAGGTAAATTATCTGATTCATGTTGCATTTTGTGAATTTAAATTGATTGTTGGCTTGGTACTCAGTTTTTAACTGGATCTTGGTATTGGCAATGTGAACTTAACTCCTAGTTATGATGATTATTAGATGATTGACAAACCCATGAATTTTACAAATACAAATAAGAATCAAATGGAAACAAAACTTAGTATTGGGTGCAAAAAAATTCATAAGATGTATGTTTGATCCAATGTCTAAATGAATCATAAATAGTACACAACAAATGGATTTTACATATGGAAAGATTATGACTGTTTGTTTCAAGATTTGATATAATGGACAGTAAGATTATTATTTAGAATATTGATGCCATTTTACACATTTTTGATCGACTAAATCGAGAAGATGACTATAGAATTATTGTGGAAAGAAACCTATATATATATATATATATATATAATTGATGAGTGGAAATGTCTATGTTTTGTTGATTAAACTTATTTAGAAATGTTTGATTTCGTATGCAGTTGCTAATATGTTGGGGTTTGAGTAGTTGTGTCAAGAATGGATGTTTAGGAGGCAGAAGTTAGTCGAGTCGAGAGTGTCTGCTATATCTTAGTATGTGAATCTAACCATCTTGTTGCTGCTGAAGAGAATGAGGAATTGATATACCAGTAACCAAGTTATCTTGACATTTATAATTTACCTTAATAGTCATTAACATTTGCTGCTTGTTTTTCAAGTTCATGTGAAGACCCTGTCTTTTTCTCACTAAATGAAAAAAAAGGTGTGTTTTTTATTGCAGTTGGGTAAGTATCCCTGGTTGAAGTCAGAGTCATTCCTTAACTATTGTGTTCTTTATTGCACTGGCTAGTATATATTAGACACTCGTAGGCATAATTGTATACCCTCAATATGAATCTTTGGTTAATGGTAACACAACTGACTCCATGTCAGAAGATGCGTGTTCGATTCGCGCTAGGTTCACTCATTCATGTATGTCAAAATGATTGAAAGATTATAGGTAAACTTTTGGTGCCATCTGGGATAGTTGGTTCTACTTGTTGGTACCATCTGGGCTAGTTGGCTTTACTTTTTGGTGTCATCTGGGCTAGTTGGCTTTACCTATGGCTAGTTGGCTATACTTTGGTGCCTAATTGGTATTGCAGGGACACTTTCGATACCAACATGGCATTTTGGCTCCATTTTTTGTGCCATCTTGACTAGTTGGCTCTACTTTTAGGTGTCATCTTGGCTAGTTGGCTCTACCTTTTGTATACTTTTGGTACCAAGTTGTTATTGCTCCTGAGCCAACTTATCAAGCTATCTTGATAACTTAGTGTGAACTTGCCCAGTTGGCTCTGAATTGCAGCCAAACTTAGTTTCTGTTGGATAGATTTTGGTGCCAACTTGTCAAGATGGCTTGGGAATTTAGTCCAACTTGCCCAGTTGCTCCAAAAAAATTAAACTTTTTTCCAAAGGTTTGTCTGCATTTGAAGCCATCTATATTAGCTATACATACCTGAAATGCAATCATTATGACAAAATATTTTATATATTCATTCTTAAACTTTTTGATACAAAACATTTCACTTATTTTACATTTAGTGTCTGCATTTATTAAGATGCAATGGTTTAAGTTACCACTTGTCAAGATGGATCAGAGGGAGATACTTGCCAAAATATCCTATAATCTTGTTTGCTTGCTTCCACTGTTATCCCTAGAAAGCAATTACAGGATTGTTTAGCTTTTGCATTGTTCCAAAAACTCTCTACTTGTTAACTGAAATCAAACTGTAACAATCAAAGCTAACCTTAAACAAATCCTAATGACCGAATTGAACAAGAATACACGTAAGAAGTTAATTGACAAGTACCTACAAAAAGTTGAAGCCGTCATCTTCTTCTTAAATATCTGATTCCTACGACCACCACAATTACCAGAAAACCAAATTGAAAAAACAAATGAAACCAATTACAAAAACCACCACCATTAGCATCATAAAAAAAACAACTAAATACTCATTGAATCATGCCTGTCGTTGTTGAATCTTCAAACAAAATGAAAACTAAAATCGAATCTCTCGATCTGTTCGTCTTCTATGAAGATTTGAGGTTCTTCAAGTCAAGTCCAATTGAAATCGAAATGAAAATGTTTCCCTGCACGTTCATTCATCACTAAATTTAATTTTTGTAGTTGAATCAATTGAGGATGGATCTATATCGATTGTTTATGAGTTGGTGGTGGCGGATTTGATGAAAGTTTATGAGGTGGTGCTAGAACTGGTGTTGGGATTGATGGAGGTGGCGACGAAATTAGAGGAGGTGGTACTGAAATGGTGGTGGTGTAGATCTAGTTTTCGATTTTTTTGCTGAGAGAGAGAGAAGAAGACACTGTTGAGAGAGAAAAAAACTGAAATGAAATGATTTCGTTTTTTTCTCAGTGACCTTATTTTAATGAGAAGGGTGTATACGTAATCTAGTACTCCGGGATTTAGGTGAGGGATAATTATAAAATGTGAAAAGGATAATATTGAAGGGGTTAAATTCTAGGGGTATTTAATTAATGAACCCTATAATGAGTATAGCTTTTCCTGAAGCGTTTGGCTTTGTCTTCATGGAATAAAGCTTTCTTCCTTTCGTAATCGATTTTATACAGAAAGTACTTCCTCAATTGTGTATATCCATCAATTGTCTCTCTCGAGTTTATAGTATGAGTCTCTGGATCAGGATACTTGTGGAGATAGTCCAAAGTTTCTGCAGGAGTCCTCTTTCTCTTGCTTGAAATCCCTTCACAGAGCTCAACTTTTACAGCTTCACTTTTGCAACTCCTCGTAACACTTCTTGTAGGGTAAGTCATCTTGTTTATGACTTACTGGATGTATGAACGAGATATATATATATATATCTTTCAAGAGGAGTGAGCTTTAGTTTATCTGAAAGACTTAAGGGAATCTTCCAGAATTCTGCGATAGGCCGGTTCGGGAACCGCTTCGCAAACTTAAAACTTCAGTAGTCTGTCGAACAGACTTTATCAGTCAGAAACAAAATTTTCATGGAGTAATCTCAACTTGAAAATATGTTTTACAGTATGACTTGAACAACCACCTTACCAGGAACGAATTCCTGATATCAACTGCATACCTCACACACACAAGTCCTAGTGTGAGGATGCATCCCCTAACTGCGGTAGGCAGTTAAAGTGTGAGTACTAGACTCACATGGGGTGTTGATTGTAGAATGGTTGCTGAAGACTGATTCGGGCTGAGAGTTTTTCTTACCCTTGTCATTTCCTCTTGAACTTTCCACGTTTTTCAACGCTCCCTTGAATTGCTTCAGGGCTTTGTTCATCCTATTCATATCGGCTTGAAGCTTATATACAGCTTTCCTATTTCCCTTAAAAAGCCGACACCTTCCTTGGACATGTACAGATTTGCCACAGTACTGACAATTACTTGGAAGGTTTTTCATCCTGAGGTTTAGCTTTCTCAGGTACACCTTTATGTGTTTCATTAGATGGAGGACTGGATCCATCCATTATGAAAGTACTGTCGTTGGTGTTAGTGTTACTATTGAACCCCAATCCATTGGTATTTACAAAGTCTTTTTGACCAAATAACATTGCTGCTACTTTATCTGAGCTACCAGATAGCCTTTGGAGATCATCCTTTAGGGTATCAATCTCTTAATCCTTTAAGGACAAGGTTGAGGAGAGATCATCACTTAATTTCTTAAGTTCTTGATCTTTCAGGAGAAGGTCTTTCTCTACTTTTTCAAGATCAGACTTTAACTGATATTTTTCTTGAACAAGGTTCTCGCTCTTGCCGATCAACTGATGAATTAAAATGTCTTTCAAAGCATCATGTTTGGATCATTCATTTGAAGTCCCTGCCATTAAAGCAGTTTCTCCAAAATCTAATTCGAATTCATGCTGATCAGGCATATCATCGAATCGAGCGGAGAGAGCATTATCCCTTTTGAAGTATTCCTTACTCGGGCAAACGTCTTTCATGTGTCCAAAGCCTCGACACTTGAAACATTGCACCTCAGCTAAATCATCCTCATCCCTGTCAGGATTAGGTTTCAAAGCTGGTAAGGGTCTTCTACCCCTGAATTGTCTGTCTCTTCTAGATCTGAGAAGATCTTTCAGCTGATGTGTAATCAGAGACAGTTCAGTGTCCACTTCTTCATCGTCAGGGTCTGTGCACTCATCAGCCCAAGACGATTTCTGTGGTGAGGAGGTGCACGGAGTGCTCACAACCTCAAAAGCGATAGATTTGGGGTTATCTTTTCGCTCATGATCGAAGATCTTTAGCTTAGCTACAAGGTCACTTCTTGTTATGTCTAAGCCATGCATCTCCTGGATGGCATGCTTTTTGGATTCGTACCTTGATGGTAACGACCTCAGAATTTTACTCACAATGTCCCTTTCCGGAATAGTTTTACCATAGGTGTGACAGGCATTGACTATTTTAAACAATTTGTGATTAAATTCTTCGAAGGTATCATCCTCAAGCATTCGAAGGTTTTCCCAGTCAGACATGAGGTTTTCAAGTCTAGCTTCTTTCTCTGTTGTATTCCCTTCGAATACGTTCCTTAATCTGTTCCAAGCCTCGAAATTGGTTTCACATGTAGCTATGTGATGGAAGAGATCAGGTGTAACTGCATGAATGATAGCATTAAGCCCATCATAGTTTTGCTTAGCGGCGAGTGTTTCCACATCATCATAAACCGCTATGTCTTTAGGAACAGTTTTACCGTCAACTTCAACAGTCGGTGGTATATATTCCTTAACAACATAAACCCAAGTTTTGAAGTCTCGGGCTTGCAAAAACGAAGTCATTGTAGTCTTCCACCATAGGTAATTTGTGCCATCGAACTTTGGTGGTACATTACAAGCTCTTACGCTTTGATCCATGACTCACAAGCCTAGATAAACACAGACAGTTACGTCTTTAATGTGTTCACCTGCTCTGATACCAACTGAAAAAGGAGGGGTACCGAAATACTACCAACTTTTCGTTTTGGCTCGTGAGTCTTATGGTTTAAGTCTGGACGATCTCAAAAATCAATATCCAAACTTAACTGGAGTTGTTAAACCTCGACAAAGAGTACTTTGGAGTCAACTCGACAGTTAGGCAATAACGTACTACTTGGTGCTTTAATTATAAATCAGAGTTATAATGCGGAAAGTAAAAGCACACAAGACACCAGAGATTTTTTTAACGAGGAAACTGCCTTGCAGAAAAACCTCGGGACCTCGTCCAGTTTGAACACCGCCCAGTACAAACTGACTACAAACACTAGCCTATTATAAGACTTCGGTCTGAGATGTAGCAGAGACCAACTCAAGCCTTCCAAGCGAATTGGCTACTGTCGCCTTCCTTACGTCTCTAGATCCCCCACAGATCGTCACGCACTTGATCCCCCCAGCTGACGTCCTTTACAGGCCTAGGAGTTGCTTTGACCGCTGTCAAAGGCTTGTGTCAGCAATACTGGCTTTTCAACCAAACTGTTGACGTATGGTGTAACTGTCCTCTATCAGTTTACCATACATAAGATGACTTCCTTCGGATTGTTAAATCCAGGTCATACGGAAATCTACTTCTTGAACCGGGGCTGACACGCAAACCAAGTAAGTAATACCCAATTCGAATCTACCTCAGTTATGCACGAAGAACCACTTAAGGAACTTGTATAACTGGAGCCAACTAGGTCTTACAACACCGAGTGCAGCCGTGCGTTGCTACCTTTCCAACCTTGTTGAGTAACGTATCTGTAGGGGGAAAAACCCCTCGAGACACGTGTCTCGCATCAGAGAAGCCTAACCGCACCGAGAGGATCAACAGCGAAACTTCGGACTAGATCAAAGAGGAAGAGAAGCCACACACACGGACAAAGTAAAGACTCGGAGGGAAAGGATTCGGACCACGACGAGGGGCCGAAGACCAAGAATCAACTTCGGAGCGTCACCGTCTTACTCGACAGGGACTGACACCACCACGATTGAGTCTCTTGTCCTATTAGCTGTAAACCACCCAAGCTCGGCCTATATAAGGCGAGCTTGGAAAACTTTGTAGGGGTTGGATTCTTTTTGGGTTGAACCTAAGCAGCAAGAGTGAGATTAGGTCTGTATCTCCTCTGGTTCCTTAGGGTTATATTCATGTAATAGCAACACTGAAATACATACAAATCTTTATACATATTAGCCTTTGATGTTATATATTTAGTCTTTGATTACTGTGCGGATTACCTTCGGTAATGTACTTGTGGTCCTCGCACCCATGAATCTCAACTAAAGATACTGTATGTATGAGTAGATATGATGGATATGGTATCACTTGTACCTATGCAGATTTTCTACTCGTACAGTTTGGCCCTAGAAACAGGGATGATTAAAACAACTTAGGGTTTGCCTGTGATTTTTCGGGTTTTCAAATTTTTAGCATATTTCCTTATCTTTTCAAAAGATTTTCAAAGACTTGTTTTTCTCAAAAGAAGCTCCTGTATCTTAAGCATCTAAAAGAACCTTAAAGGCTTTAGCATGTTTAAGAGTTTTCTGAGCACAACATCAGATGATGAAATCATCCATTAAAGAGTTTCAAAACCTTCGTTCGATGAAGCCAACTTCTAAAAAGGGGTAGTTTATTCTCGTCTTAAAATGCTTAACAATGGAATCTATCCCTACGAAAAACGATTACAAATTCATGCTATACCTAAAAATTCATTTTAGGATTTTCAAATTTCATGCTATATTTGGGATGAATTTCCATAAGAAAAACTGATGAGGAAGATGATTCGAGCTAAAAGACAAAATAAGTATATTTTGGTGGTGCTTATGTAGCTCAACGAAACCACGTGTTACAATTACTTCAAATGGAGCTGGTTCAGTACCCAGATAAGTACTTAGGAGTACAACTCCTTCCTAGTGCGATAAAATATCAGCACGTCAAGCACAGTTAAATGCTTGGGTTGGTCGACTTCTTTCATTTCAGGATCGACTAATACTTGTTAAATCGGTCATTTCCAGCTACCCTATACATGTGATGGCTGTTTATTTGTGGCCTAGGAAATTTGTGAGAGCTGTAGAGACAGCTATAGCCAATTTTCTATGGTCTGGGGATAGTAGACACTCCAAGAGCTTCATAATTGCCTATGAAAAACTATGTTGTCCTTTTGATGAAGGTGGACTGGGACTGGTCAGTTTGAAGACGATGAATATAGCTCTCTTAATAAAATTCTGGTGGAAGATCAAGAACTCAGAGAAGATTTGGGCACGATATCTTCGTGCTAAGTTTTTCAAAGTTAATGGAGAATTAATTGATTATCAGCTCAAAAACTCTTCTATATTTAAGGGTATTAAGTTGGTATATCCACTTGTGGAAGCTCACACATATACCATTATTGGTGATGGTGCTACCACATCGTTATTTTTTGATTCATGGTGCTCTGATCTGTGTATTGCTACTCACAGGGGTATTCCTAGTACAGCTAGACCTTAGTTTTCAACTCGAGTAAGTGATATTATCCACAACGGGAATTGGTGTGTTCCTGATGCTGTTAGAACTATCATGCTTGAAGCTGAGATTGATGTAGACTCTCTTCCTAAACCGAGAGGAGGGACTGATAAGCTTATATGGACTCTAGATGAGAAAGGAGAGTTCACAGTCAAGGGAGTTAATCAAAAAGAAGTTTCCCAAAGTACAGGGAACTAATCTTATTTGGGGTAAGAAGATTCACCCAAAACTGGCGTCTCAAAATTGGAAGTTTTTACATCCAAACTGCTGTGCAACAAAGGACAAGGTGGAGTTGAGGTTTGGTTATACAGTTGATACGTCTTGTAAGATGTGCAGACGTGGTATTGATTCTCTGAAACACATCCTTTGGGAATGTGACATTGCAAGGACTCTTTGGCAATGGATCTCAGGTATATTTAGACTTTAGCCTGACTATGATTTAATCTCTTCTTATGATGCTGCCAGAAACAGAGCGCCTATGATTCATAAGCTTTGGTTAACAGCTAACATGGCTGTGAAATGGGTCCTGTGGGACAAGAGAAATAAGATTAGTACAAGCTGAAAAACAGAGTTTATCGGACTGTTCGTGAGAGTTCCTTGAGATTTGATGATTATATACGAGCTGGTGAGGACATCAACGTACTGAACTACTTCAAGATAAAGAAGAGAACCACCAGTTCTATGAAGGTAACTGAAGTAAGATGGAATCCTCCTGCGATTGACGAGGTATTGATATGTTGTGATGGGGCTGCCCACGGCAACCCTGGTGATGCTGGGTGTGGTGTGGTTGCCCGTAACCATAATTCGGATGTACTAGGCTGTTTCTCGTTGGGCTTGGGAATAACAAACAATTATTGGGCTGAGCTGCAGGCGGTCATTTCTGGTTTGTATTGGGCTGTTAAGTTTGGGTTGGTGAATATAAGAATTAGATCCGACTCTATGGCAGCTGTTTTGGCTTTTAAGAATGATAACATCCCATGGCGTCTTCGTACTAAGTGGTTGCAGGCTGTGGAAATGTATGACCAAGTGATATATGAGCATGTTCTAAGGGAAGGTAATTTTAGTGCTGATTTGATAGCTGGCAAAGGGGCCCAGTTAGGAGTTGGGGTTGTTGATGAGTATGATGGCAAGCCCAATTTTATGGAAGAAGTAGAAAGCCCAGATGTTATTTACACTCGATTTAGGCTAGTTTGATCTCCTGGCTTTAGGGTCAGTCATTTTATTTGGGCAGCTTGTATCTTTTGCCTTTTTATTTACTCTCAGACCTGCGTGCTGAATATTTGGGCTACCGTGCTTCATCCTTATTTTTAGTAGCCTTGTAAAATCGCTAATAGGCACTCTCGTGTTGCTAGGGGGTGTCTGTGTATAGCTGTTGTTCTCTTGTAATTTTCCTTACATTGGAGATTGAATGACAAAATAGCAGCAAAATAAGTAGTTAAAGGATATACCTAAAAAGGGCATATACGACTTATATTTCGTCTGAAAAATCCGTTGCAGTGTACAGACTTACATGGCCGACAAAGTACACGGCGCTAGCCGCCTTGGACCTCACGGGTTTTTTGTTTTTTGACAGGTCATAACCAGGATGCCTTCAAAATCGGATCAGGCTCCGAAGCAGCGAGTAGGATCCTCGAAGCAAGGGACCGGATCATCAAGACAACATTTCACTAGATTCTCGACAAGTAAAGGGTTATCCCCCGAGGTGGCGGCTAGCACAGTCCAACACAGGGAACCAGTAAACGAGAACGAGGTATATGTAGAAGACTTAGGACCCGAGGGAGAAGGATTTCCAGAGGCAGAAGAACCACCCCAACAGCAAATACAAGAAGAAAATGGGGAAAACGACGAAGAAGAGGACGAAGCGTCCGATCCTGACAATGAAATGCCTGAGCACCGGCCTACCGAAGAAAATACGGCAAGAGCTGCACGATTTAGAAAATTAATCTTGAAAAACAGAAAAATAAAAAAGCTAAAGAAGCAGCTGGTCGAAGCAAACAAAAAGGTAGCAGAAAAATCGGCATCCAATTACAGAGGAAGCAGCGAAGGACACTCTCGTCCAAACAACGTATCTCAGCCGAAGGAACCCTCCGTATCCAAAACGAACATCAAGACCAAGGGCGCCAGCAGAGGTCAAGGAATCACGGTATCTAGCAAAAAGACCGAGCCTCCAGCATACACGAAGGCAAGCATACAGATATTCAGCGAAGGAAACCCAACGAAGAAGGATGCCGAGGCAAAGGCCCTACAACAAGTAATGATGGATCAAATAAAGGCACTCCGAGCAGAGCTTTTTGACAACCGAATCCAATCGAGTGACAGGATCAAGCTCACTCAAGCCATGAACGACGTCAACCGCTCTCCGCTAAGTCTGGAAATCCTTTCATTGCCAATTCCAGTAAAATGCACAATGCCCACCTTCACCTCCATCTTCGACGGTTCGGGAGACCCCACCGTACATGTCAAAATGTATCTTCGAGTCTTTCTGGCTTACGCCAATAGAGATGAAGTGCTTTGCAAATATTTCCCCTCTAACTTAAAAGGAGAAGCTCTCGCCTGGTACGACAATCTCGCAGCTGGCTCGATCTCGTCCTTCGAGGAGCTTTCCAAAGTTTTTATACTGCACTTCTTGTACAACAACTCCTCCAAGCCTGGAGTGGAGAAACTATTCAGCATTCGGGTACGCCCAGGAGAGTCGACCAAAATTCTAACGAGCAGATGGACCGAGAAGTGTGTAGAGGTGGGAAATGGAGCTACGGAAAAGGATAAAGTACGAGCATTCCTCAACGCTCTAGACAAAGATCACCCTCTATACGATAGACTCTTCTCAAAGAACCTCGAGACGCTACAAGACCTTCGAAAATACCAAATGAGCGAATTACCTTGGAGGAAATAAAAGAACAAGCAGCACTGGGTAAGGAAACAATCTTAAAGCAGGTCCACTCAATAAACAACTTATAGCTCGAAGAGCGAGGACAAGCAATGAAAACTCACTTCGAGGACCCGTCGAAGCGAGAAAGACAAGATGATAACGGTCGATATGGGAACGAAGGTAAATTCGGTGACGGAAAGTACCATGATAACAGAAAGTACAATGACAACCGAGGAAACAACCCTCGGGGAGAGTTCGAAGGGAACAACAGCCAGCAAGGACAAGGAAACAGAAAATTCGGGACGACTAAACCAGGATTTCCTGCATTTCGCGATAGGAAACTTCCAAAGCTCTGTGTGCCCATCGAAGACGCTCTTCGGATCATCGAGCAGTCTGAATTTGCCGGCGAGATCAGATACCCCCGAAGTAGGGAAAACCAACAAAAAATTCAAGAGAATACTGCCAATTCCACAAGTTTCACGGACATACCACCGAGGACTGCGTTACGGCGCAGGATCAGATTTATTTCTTTATAGACAGAGAACAATTCAAGCACCTTCTAGAGCTACCTAAACCACCCCCAAATCAACCATAACTTAAGGAGGAGCCAAAGCACGAAGCTTATGTGATTACGATCGATAGGGATATTCCAAGGTTCGGAGCTTGCAATTCCATTATTCATACAAAGGGTCTAGAAGGAATCCAGACATGTCGCATTCACAAAAGGGATTTGGAGGGTAAGGAGATACTCAGTGTGATCACAAAGAATCGCTTAGAGGAGTGGCAGAAGCAGCCCGTGTTCTTTTCAGCAGCAGACATCCCCAATGAGGGAAGAATGCATAATGACCCTTTGGTCATCACACTTCAAATGGGCGAGATAGCCATGCCTAAAGTACTGGTGGATCCTGGGAGTTCTGTAGATATACTATTCGGGCAAACATTTGACAAGATGAAGGGTAAGAAAGTCGCTCTGGTTCCTTCGGCCTACAACATATTCGGTTTCAATGGAAAGCCGTCAACACCTCGGGGGGAGCTAATGCTCACAATTCATGCTGGCAGCCAAAAGCAACCGACCTTATTTTGCGTGGTAGACATAGACTCTCCTTACAACGCCATCGTGGGAAGGCCATGGCTGCACAGCATTATGGGTGTTGCGTCCACCTAGCACCAAAGAATCAGGTTCCCAACCCCAAGAGGGATTGCAGAGATCCCAGGTGATCCTACTGAAGCTCGAACTTGCCACGAAATAGATGTTCAGGTGAAAGAAGGCGGCAAGGAATGCTCGGAACAAGCTAAGAACCCAAGAATATCAAACGAGAGCATAGAAAAATTCATAGCTGACACCGAAGCTGGAATGCTAAGCGAAAAACAAAACGGCAACAATGAGAGCCAGTGTCTCGAGAACCGAGAACAGTTCCTCGTGGCAGCACGCAGCCTCCAGACTCCGAGCGAACAATTAGGCAAGTCTAGCGAAGGCAAGAACATCCAGTGAGAACCCTTCAGGGCAGGACCATTTGTCATCGAAAGGCAACTTGACAACGACACGTATAGCTTGATTAACCTCGAAGGTCAGAGGTTAAAAACCCCTGTGGATGGAAAACACATGAAACACCTAGTTTAAGAACGTAATTTCTTTTGTACGCAATATTCGAAGAGATTTAATAAATAAAGATAGCACTCATTGATGCAACTCCCTTCGGAATCAAACTCCAGATCCTGTCAGGACAGGTAAGAAACCTCCTGGCTAAGAGCCATCACAAAGGTTGTAACGCCAAAGGCAAAAAACGCCAAACAGGCTGAAACGCCAAAGGCAAAAAACGCCAAACAGGCTGTAACGCCAAAGGCAAAAAACGCCAAACAGGCTGTGATAGGTGTGTAAAATACCTATTCAAGAGTACCTAATTGATACACTTTAGTCGACTTAAGCCTCGTACATTGTTTATTTTAACCATTTTCTATTTTGCAGGTATTTTGAAATCATATTTAATAAAATGAAGCAAAAACGACTCAATTCATAACTTGGAGTCATATGGAGTTGGTGGCCTTAGAACACAAGAAGGATACAAGCACAAAGGTGTCGCAAAAGTGAATCACTAAGGGGCAGACACAGAATTACTGAAGGCAGCCACTTAGGAATGTAAAGGAGGTACTGAAGCACCGGAGGTATTTCACTCAGGGTAGCCATTTTGGATTTTAGGGGCACCACATACTAGGGCACCGGGTTAATCCCATCCCCGGGGACTTGCTAAGGGGTATCCCCTTATCCATCACAAAACAAGTGGCTGAGTTATCTTATTTTCAGATCTATGTCTTAAATGTGAAGAAAAACAGAAGAGGAAGCAGAGCTAAGCAGGGAGCAGAATCAAAGCTCAAGACAATGGTTTGCACATCAGAGAATCACCGGAGGGGAATCAAAGGGATGGTGTTTCGGGTTCAGGCCAGGGAATCAGAGAAGAACAAACTGCCATTTCTGTGTCCGTGAGGATTCTTTGCCAGATTATGGATTGGAAGAATGAGTCTTGAGGGCTAGGCACTGATGATTTTCCAGAGAGCTACAGACAGCCAAGTGAGAAGAGGGTAAGATTGATTCAGGGGAGATATCAGTATTGGGATGTGACCGAGTTCATGAGGAAGCTGCTATGGACTCAATTGAAGTACCGAGATTTGAATGGAATGGTTGAGTTCTGCTGCTGGCTGTGTGATGCGAAGGAGGTAAAGCTCGGTCAATGGCTAACCATGGAGCAGGTATTTGGTGCCAAAGACACCAGAGATTCAATCTCAGGAGACACAGAAATCGTTCAGAGCTTAAAGCAGATTGGGTGCTGTAACTGTGGAATTGATGAAATTGGAGAAAATCAGAAGCTGATTTGAGTTTATGTTGTGATTCTGGAGCTTGGGTAATGCTTAATTGTTGTGTTGAATGATTATTTGGATGTGATTTTTGGATCTGCTGGTGAAGCTCAGTTCTCTCTGTGAACTGGGGAAAGATGAAGCTCGTCGGTTTTGCCAGGATCCGACGGAACAGAGAAAGATAGCAAGTGTGTGAGTTGTACGTGCGGGTAAGCAGGAGAAGCGTGCGACTCGCACGAGTGCTGAAGAGGAGCATCGTCAGTTCTACAGAACTGACAGGCAAGCGAGTTCTGGGCTCCAGCTCAGTTCTGTTTTGTGGCCCAATAAGGGATAGTGGGTCAGGTTTGGATGGGTCAGTTGGGTTTCGGATTTTTGTTGGGCTTCAGGGATTTCTGTTTTAGGAAATCAGGTTTTGGAAAAGGGTTTGGTACTTTGGTTGGATGAATAAATAAGGAACTCGACAGTGAGTTTATATCACGCAGAGTTGGAAGAGGAATCACGCACAGACAGACGGAAGTTTTTGGAGTTCTCCTGGCACGTTTCCCGAGGCAAGCAAAAGCTAGGGTTTTAGCACGGATTTCGAGGTGGAACATTGGGAGAAAGATTGGAGCTTTACATAAGGGAGTTTTTATGATTTCTAGCACTTTCTTATTACTTTCTATGGATTTCAATAAGAACATGAGTAGCTAATTTCTTTATTATTGGTTGAGGATGTAGTCTTTTAATTGCAAGACATGTTTCATGATTAATTATGGAGTTAAACTTATTCATATTTGTTGTCGATTTTATTCTACTTTATGTATGAGTGTATGATTGATGTATTACACTAAGATAGAACATCTTTTGATTCAAGTGGCCAATTGAATTAGGTTATGTTATTATCTATTGCTAGAATTAGGTTTGGAGATACGAAATAGTTGAAGAACCTATTCATAAGTAGCACGATATGATTATTGAAGTGGTGATAGCTTCGAGAGTCATATGTAGGATACAACCTTTGTTGAATGAGCCATTCATGGTGGTTCATTGCATTGATTAGCCTATTTCAC
>JAJJMA010291671.1:0-16948 GCA_023529015.1 Papaver nudicaule | reverse complement strand
TAAAGGTCATACACTGAGTGCGATCAGTGACCTGAGAGTTAGAGGGCTACTCTGTGTCTCAATATTTCTTATTCAGATATTTGTTCTGAATATAGGTCATACACTGAGTGCAATCAGTGACCTGAGAGTTAGTGGGCTACTCTGTGTCTCAATATTTCTTATTCAGATATTTGTTCTGAATAAAGGTCATACACTGAGTCGATCAGTGACCTGAGAATTAGAGGGCTACTCTGTGTCTCAATATTTCTTATTCAGATATTTGTTCTGAATAAAGGTAATACACTGAGTGCGATCAGTGACCTGAGAGTTAGAGGGCTACTTTGTGTCTCAATATTTTTAAGAATGATTAGGTGCTGAACCGTGAAGTGCGGCTGCCTACGTACCCTTGAAAAAGGGATCAAGCACTACGTAGTTCGATTTTTTTTTAGGGGTGTTTTTACCTGGAAAAACAATGCACCGTCTCTGGGTACGTTCGTAGTGCTCGAGATCAAAGTCGAACAAAACGAGCCTAAACCAAGTCAATGGCCGTTCACGTCTTGCTTCGGTCACAGAGAGGATAGAGGTTGATCTAGGGAGGGAACTGTGAAGAAACTTGAGATCAGGTTGAGAGTATGTTTTGGGTGTAAGAGTTCAGGATCTCCGTCGTGAGGGTGACTGGAAATCTCCAAGGCTAGAAGTGTTTCTGTATCACTCAGGTGTTTCTGCTCTGAGGATGTTTCTGAATGCTCTAGAAAGGATGTTCTAGTCGTTCTTGTGTTCTTCCTTGGAAGATAGAGGAAGCCTCTATTTATAATATTGAACTCACCCTGATGTCTCGACAGAGAAGGTGGAAGTCGTGGAAGAGTGGAGGAGTGGAGGACGTGAGTTAAGTTCCGTAACTGCTTGAGTTGTGTAGAACGTGTCCATTCAGCACCACTTTCTCGTAATTGTCCATCATCTCTATCAGTTTCTTTCTAACTGTCGTAGACCGCCAGACCAATACCCCTAAAGTTATCCCCCCGTGTGATGTTTTGAAATGTCGAGTGGTATGCAGATATTGCATGGTTGTGTTAAGTTTGAGCAAACTTGTGTGGCTATGACTCTGTGGCCAATCGTGAGCGTGGCGCTTTTAGAGACACGCATAGCGGATGTGTAGAAGTGGCCTTGGCCGTTGGCCAAGGCCAGGAACTCATGGCGCCATGGATATGGCGTCATAGCGTAGCACCTTGGCATTGGGCCAAGGTTGAATTTCGTGGCGCCATGCATCATGGCGCCATAGGTTTCACGCCCTTGGCCATTGACCATTGGACAAGGCCAGTTTTGTGGTGGAGCCATGGTCTTGGAGACCACGGCCTTGGCCATTGGCCAAGGCCAGATTAGTTGTGGCGCCATGATTCATGTCGCCATGGTCCGGGAGACCACGGCCTTGGCCATTGGCCAAGGCCAACTTGTTGTGGCGCCATGGTTCATGGCGCCATGTCTTGGGCCTACAGCTTTAACGCTTGGCAAAGGCCAATCCCTTCGCGGCGTATTCAGGCTATGTTACTTTGGCTATGGCGTACTTTGTGCACTTGCACTATGGCGTATGCACACGCTCGCGTTATGGCGTATGCATGCACTTGCGCTATGGCGTATGCATGCGCTTGTATTACAGCGTGCTTCAGGTATATTAGACCATTCTGTGTTTAGAGTGTGGTCTGCTTAAGCGTGTTTAGGATGTTGTATGCCTCTCAGAGAGCTCTGGGCAGGCCTGGAGCTGCGGTACTTCTGAGGTTTTCATTAAGACTCGGATGTTGAGTCATATTTTGAGAGGAAATCCGTGAGGATGCGTCTCTGTCAACTCTCCACCATGTACCATTGAGCAATCTAGTTCTGATATCGAGGAATTCGAGGCGATGTCGACATGAAGTAGATTAATGGGTTTTGTGCTGGTGAGGTTATCGGTACTGCACCATGATATCATCCTCTCTACCGGGATTTATAAGAGAGAACTCACAGAGAGTACATTCAGCTCGTAGAATAGGTTGCATTCTGAGCTATAGAGATGTGCCTGAGTAGGCGATTACCTTTAGGGAAGGCGTAGTTAGAGAGTAGTTTTACGATTTTGTCCCTCTCCCATTTTTCACCATCTACATTAAGTCCCCTGGTTAGTGTGGAACAGTAATGTTTCATACTAAGCACTCGGATGGTGATAGCAATCCTAAAAGTTTTTTTTTTTTTTAGCAAAGACTCACAAGAGACCAGGTCTTAGTGTTAATGACCCTGAGAATCGATAGCAAGCTTGTATGTACAACAAAGATTTTTTTTTTATGTACACGTGAGTGTGGGTGAGGGAGCGAGAGGGAGTGGCCATGGCGATATGGCCATGGCGCCATGGGATGCGGCGCGGACAGCCGTGGCCGTGGCACCATGACTGCCTCGCCTCGAAACTCGCGCTCTTTTTTCCTTTTTTTTTTTTTTTTTTTTTTTTTTTTTTACACGGGCTGGTGGGATTTAAGAGAGGCCTTGGGCCTCTTGTCCTTCTTTTCCCTTTTAGGAGTTTCACTGGGACTAGAACTTTCAATAGTTATGTATATATATACATGCCTAGGTTAAGTTTTTAACAAGGAAGAGAAAAGAGAGAAGGGTTCACCAGAGCAGTATTTTTTATCTTTCTTTTTGATTTACTCTCCTTAACTGTGTTTGCTAATCTCATTCATCATGTCATCAAGTGGAGCAACAACAAGGAGCGACAAGGTAACCTAGGGTTTTGGCAACCTTGGGTTTTTTTTTTTTTTTTTTTTCGCTCGCATATATATATATATATATATATATATATATAGGCACGGGTATAGATGATTTAGTGGCGCCACAGTGTTGGGGCTTACGGCCTTGGCCTTCTGTCCAAGGCTAGATTGGTGGCGCCACACATACTCATGTGATTTTTTTTTATTTTTTTTTTGACTTTTATCGTATATTATAGCACGTATGTTGTGTTGTATGTATACTCTAGTAAGGGTGTATGCATACTGCTCATGCTATCAAGAGAGTGATTATTATTATGTATATACGAGCAAGTAGTGACTTATTTGGAATTGTTTGCGTGGTACAAAGAAGACGTGATGGTGACCAAGGGTCAGTTTCCAGCCATCATTCCCTCCGTGATACTGCTGCTAGGACTCCCAGATGTACTGATGGTTTTTCATATGCTCCCGTCGTTAGGAACCCGACTGCATTTGTTGATCGCGGAGATTTCTCTGCTTGTTTCATTCTGGGGCAAGGAGACTTCGATGATTCTTCTATGGTGGTGCCGAGCGAGGCTATTAGTTCGATTGTAATCCATTCTCGGTTGCTAAATGTACTTCTCTTTACCCTTTGTTATTCTTCCGCAGGTGAGCCCAACTCCGAGTCCCCAGTCGGACGACATGACTCTAGTTTGAGGTGTCAGGAGGAACAGGCCTAGGATGAGGCTTCCCAGGGGATATGTCTCTCAGGCGGGAGTGGATGAGCTTTCTGCTGACTACGAGGATGCTGATACGATGGTAGTGAATCCTTTGCCACCGTAGAAATCGTTTTATTTTCATGCTAATGTTCAGCCAGGCCCTCATTCTTTGCATTTTCTTCTTGTAGGCGGGTCGTCTGGGAGACAACGAGCCCATGGGATCTTCGAATGTGGATGACGGAGATCAGGAGGTGCTTGAGAGGACCGATAATTCTTCACCCTTTCGTGTTCCTTCATGCTTCTGACTCTTTCTTATCCATGAGCTATTGGTCGCTGCATGCCTTCACGTGGTTACTAACTCCCTTTTTTCTTCAGTTCATGGAGGGATTTGGCGGGTTCATGCGCGACGAAACGCTGATGACCAAGAGTGTTGATGGTTTCCGTATGGCTTCTTCTGTCCCTGTGGATGTGCCCGTGGATGGTAGTGCAGGCGATGAAGTTGTGGATAACGGTGATACTGAGGAGATCGAGGACTCCGACCCCGAAGATACTATTGACGCCGAGACGAGGGATAGGGAGGCTAGGATGAACACTCTTTACCAGACCCGAGGTGTTGCGTTCACCCTTTTGAGCAGAGTCATAGCTAATCAGGTGGCCGTAGGTGGTTTCGTTATCCCGCAAGCGTATCAAGACATGTATACACGCATCTGGAAAGAGTTCGAGCACATTGCCAGGGAGGATGCGAATCGTGCCTTGGCAGAAGGCTTCGTCGGGGTCCTGTTGGAGCGGATTGCTGAGATGCGGGAGCGCTCCATGCGTGGGGTTGAACCAGAGATGCTGCAGGATTGGGAGGATGCTATAACTGCCGCCGAGTCTGAGTCTTTTAATGTGACTTGGCTCCGGGAGAGGTTCGAAAAGCGGAAGTGTTCCAAGGTTCAGGATGATGCTGTTATAGATGATGTTCTCGCCACGAAGGAAAGGGAGGTTGTTGAATTGGAAGCTAGGTTCGAAGAGGAGCGGGACGCGCTTTTCAGTATGAGATACTATCGTGAGAAAGCTGGGGCTATTGTGTTGTTTGGTCTTTTCTGAGTATTTTTGGTTTTTTTTCTTGACTCATGGTTTAGGAAGTTTTTTTTTTTTACTATTTATTTGAAAGACAATGGGGGAACGGGTTTCATGTTTTGGCTACATACAATGGATATTTCTTTTTATAACTAAGGATTAATTATGGTAAGTTTCGACCCATCTCTTCTTGATTGTTGTTATACTCTTATATCCTTCTTTGATCGAAACCAGCGTATAATACCCATTCGGCGTAGACTTTGCAACCATGTAGGGTCCCTTGGGTCGTTCTCCTCTTTGTCGGGGAATCTTCATCACCCATTCCCCTACCTTGAAGTCTCCATCGCTAGTTAATGGGGTTCTAAGGTGGTGGAGTTTCCTGTGTATGAGCGATCTCCGAGAGCGGTCGGTAGACTTTTCGTTGGTGCATCCGTCTCTCATGCCCAGTTTATTGAATAGGATGTGAGTGTAGAAAGTACCTTCTACAAATAAAAGCATCCTAGAGGTGAAGTTGCATAAGAAGACTATCTCTGAGAAGTACAGAATCATCAATGAAAGGCCACGACGAATTATCAGGTATGAGAGATTAGCGTATAGAGCCGCCGAAGCTACACCAGCGAACATCATGAGAAGAATGGAAGGGCGAGCTATGATCATCGAGTAAAGTACACGTCATCGACAAAGGGTTGTACAGTAGTTGGGCGTTTATGAGAATATCAGAATGGTCAGGTTGTCAGAGTTGACTCGTTGACTCAGTGGGATTCGCGTCAGCAATCCTTATCCAGAAGAAGACTGGTTCGCTGAAGCTATAAGAACATAAAGTAAGGTCGCCGACCATGCTTGTCGGCGAAAGAGGACAAGTAATTGTTGTGTGCTGGAGTGTATCCGCTATGTGGCACAAGACTAAAGGAAGTGCAACTTAGCCTTCCCTAGGAGATGAAACACCATAGAAGAATTCTAGCATAGGATTCCTATTGAGGGTACTTTAGTCACTTCGCCGACCTAGGTCTCATATAAAAGACAATGTAACACTAAATGTAAAGGGATGGTCTCTATTACTCTCTCTCTACCCCATCTCCTTCTCCTGCTCTACTACTCTTTTCTACTCAAGAACATGAAGAACACCATCAAGTTCTCATGGAATCTTTGTAATAATATCACCACCAATCACTAATAAATCCGAGGATGTAGGATTGCTATCTAGCTCCAAACCTCGTTAAAAAAACCCTCCATGTCTCTTTTATTTTATGTTGTTGTGTGTGTATGGAAACTAGATCTAAGAACAAGTTAGATTAATGGGTGTGATTGCATGATGTATTTTATGCAATTACATAGGGTGCTAAGGGTGTCGTGACTAGGACGAAGGTTCATCCATTTTCTAAAATATTGAGAAGGATGTGTGATCCACTCGTACCTTGTGATAAGAGCTACGTCAACTCCTTGCGGGAGTGTAATCCCTGTCACTTCCTCTTCGAAGTCTGTCGGGGTTCCCATCTCTCCACGTAGGGATATTGTTGCGATCTGGAGATCTTCTGGTTGAGTCGAGGCTTCTGGTGGGGTTGTAGTCCCGTTGAGCAGGCTTTGGTTGTTGTTTAACCAAGGATGACCGAGAATCATGTCGTATTCAAAACTTTGTGTGATGACGTAGAGTTCGGCTTCTGTCTGTACTCCGTTCACCTTTATCTGTAGAGTTATTTGTCCATGGGTCATCACCGACCTTCCTTATGGATTCTCCAACGTTGTTGGTGAACAGGTGACATCGTGTAGCGAGATCCCTGAAGCCTCTAGTGTTGTTGCAGGGATGATATTGATTTTCGTTCCTGGGTCCAGTAACGAGTTGGTGAATCCGATGTCTCGTAGATATGCGGTAGTGAGTATTCCCCAACCTTGTCTAGCTAACAGTCCCCAGTCGTATTTCACCGAAGATTCGCTATGTGCTGGCGGGTGTGGGTCTTTTCCTTTCCGCGAGTGGTAGTGACCTCCCCGATACCACGTAGTTAAGCGCTGTAAACATATCTTGACGTTGAGGCTTTGAGAAGCATAGGATTTCGCATAATTGGTGCATTAGACTTTCCACCCTTTGATTCACGGGTTCTTTGTGGTCAGTGAGAGCTTGGATGCGTGGAGGCCCCTGATGTAGTTCGTGAGAACATGCCTTAGTCTTGAGAATGCACTCTCCAAGAATACGTCTGAAACTGTAACACTGGGACGTGGCGTGGCTGATCCTCCTATGGTAGTGGCAGTACCGAGGGTGTTCCATTTCTTCGGCAGTGGGAACTCTCGACACTTCGGGTAATTCCACGAATTTGTCTCTGACCCAGGAGTCTAGTAGTTGTCCCATCTCTCTTGTTGAGATGTCGTTCAGTAGGTCGACTCCCTCTTGTTGTTGTTGTGAGCCTTCTCCTGGTGTCACGCCTCTCATCATCGAGGTTGAGTCTCGTACCTGTTGATGGTGGTTTTTGGCGAGGAGGTTGCAAGAGTAATTTTGCATCAATTTTTGGCATCCTGGAATAGCTCGAGACAAGGTATGAATTTATTTTACAATAGGGATAAAAAATTTGGTCACCATAGCCATATTTTGATCTTTCACGACAATAGCCTAGTAGCTTGGTCCACATCCCTAGCCTACACGTAAAATACATATGCATGCGCTTGTGCCTGTGCACGCGCTTTAGCTTATGCATGCGCCTGTGCCTGTGCACGTGCCTTAGCTTATGCTCATACACACGTCTCATCTAGTCCGTGTCCAATCACGATCTAGCTAGCCTTGCCTATCTCACGTCCCTCCTCTTCCCTAGCTAAAACTTCTCCCTAGCCCACGTCCCTTACTTGTCCTGAAAAATCTCATCTCTTGGCTCGCCTAGCTCAAATCCATGGATGGGTGGCCCCCACAGCCACCCCATCCTTGCTCACGCCATCTCTTGCCTCCCTAGAGCTAAAATCTCTCCTCCCTTGCCTAGCTCACGTCCATTGGAGGCCCACATGGCCATTCCCTTGCTCACGCCATACCCTTGCTGCCCCAAGCTAAAATATCTCCCATTCTCACTTACCCATGCACACGTCCATCTCTTGTTTGCCTTAAAACTCACATCCCCTTGTTTGCTTAGCTTGCATCCATGTGTGTGGACCATCCCTAAGCTAAAATCACGTCCTATCTTGCCTCCATAGCTTTGTCTTGGCCGTGGCTCTTGGTCGTGGCTCTTGCCACGACCCCACTTTTGTTGCTAGCTCAACTCTTATTGTAGACCCCACTTTCATAGGTCGCCTACAAAACAATGGTAGGGCCCACTTTTATCACTCACCATAGATTGAGGGTCCCACTTATTCATTCTTGAGCTACCTCTACTTATGGGTCCCGCTGATCCAAGTCCTAGATGATTACGGGCTTTATTGAATCCATGATATTCTAGTTTCCTAATCAAATTCGGAAATCTGGCAGATTACGAATTGCCTCAAAGGGCGATTTTTACGGCCCAATCCGTGAATAATCAGAAGAAACTTCCTTCACGAAAGTTTCTCCTCTGTGAGTTCCCCATAACATACTAAAATTTCGTGATTTTAGCGAATATAGGCTGGCCTGGGTGATTTTTGGAATGGATGACGTGCAAACTGTCCAGAAATCTGAATATGACGTAATGTTATGGTCCATCCTCATGCATCCTATATCTAACTTTATAATAAGATTATTATGCTATGCAACATAGCTTATTATCATTCATGTGGCCTATATTTAAGTCTTGAATTGGAAACATTCATGCATTCTTGGTTGTGGCTACGCTATGTTAGCATCACTCGCCTGTTTTCCTGATTATAGACTTGCTTCTATAATCAGTGCTACAATTCTTAATCATGGCTCATGGCTATGACTTATATTATTTTGGACATTCATATGTCTCTATTATTCAGAGAAATTGTGCATTATATGCCACAATCCAATACCTCATATTTATGGCAAAGCGAAAGTCATATTTACTTGACTATTGCCACAGAGAGTTGCTGAAATCCTCTCAGTCTAAATGACGATTGCATAGCTCAATCCTTAGACTTCTCTCATTGGTTTAAATGGCGATTGCCCAGATCAATCCTTAGACCAGACTTAAAAGAGATACACAAGCTTATCGCTTAATTCTCTATTTTTATGTAAAGTCCTGAGTTTACCAGTAATTGGTACGACTTTACACTTAGTCATCTTTGACTTAACAATATTCAATACTTAACAAATCTTACGAGAATCAGGTAAGTTACCTGGGGGGATATTCTTTAGGGTTTTGGTTTGGCGGTGTACGGCACGTGTGATTGCAACGGCTCAATCACTCAACGGGAAAGAAAGCTAAGTCGTGTGAACGTTGCTGAAAAGAGGGGATGAGAAAGTAGGTTGTTAGTCTTCCCTAATATTAGGCGCAAGAATCTTAACAGTTGCCCCACTTACTCCACACTCCCACTCTTCCACTTCTTCCACTTCTTACGAGATCAGTTGGAATTTTATTGCTATGAATAGGTCACTCGACCAGTTTGGAAAGAACAGACAAGAACAAGTTCAACAGTTCAAGTTCAATTCAGTGCAGTACAATCAATTCATCTCATCGATAATTGATAAACTCTTCTCATTCAACATTCAATATCTAGTGAGAACTGAATATCCATTCTTTTAGAAATTTTAATCACAACATCACAGAAATTATATCAATTCTCTGATCTCATCTTTCTCAGCTTTCCTCCCTTAAACCAACCCTATTTCCTCTTCTTGTAACTGAAGCAATACTCGAACGGCCATTTCTTGGTATAGGCGAGTCTTGTTCGATCTTGACTTCTCGAATACCATTACAACTTCATATTACATCATTACACTTCACAATTTACCCCTCGGATTCTTTTTATTGTTTTACACCTAAAACAGTACCCTACGTTCAGCAAGACACTCCCCTGCTTTCCTCTATCTGTTGTTGTCGTCTAAGTCCCTAGACGTCGGGATTTTGTCGGCCTCGTGAAGTTTTCCGTATTTCAGTAGTTGAGCTTTTTCCTTCAGGGTAGGCATTATGGTGGTCGATCATGCCGCTGCTTTCTGGAGTTCAGAGAGAGTCTGGAATTGGAGATCTTCCAGGAGAGCTCGGTAGATAGCAGTCATGGTGCTGGTGCAGACTTCCACTAGTTGTGGCTCCGTTATGTTTGGAGTGCAGCAGCCGAGAGCTTGTCCCCTGAATCTCTTTACATAGTTGTCGGGGCATTCGCCGGTCTTTTGGCGCATTTTGCTAAGATCAGAGAGTGTTACCTTTCCAAAGAGGTATTCTTTGAAGAATGCGTTTATCAACTCGCTCCAGGTACTTGTGGATCTTGGTGTGAGACGAGTGTACCATTGGTAAGCCTCCCCTACGAGAGACTTTGGAAACTCGTTGAGTCTCAAGGTGTGACTGTATTCATATTCCTTCAGAGATTCTAGGAAGCGTGAGACGTGTTCACGCGCACTACCTGTTCCATCATATCTCGGGAAGGAGGGGGCGGCGTAGTCTTGAGAAAGCTTCTGGGTTGAGGGAGTGAAAATTTGGTGACGCCGAACCGTAGTCGACTCGTCTCTCGTCCGTGTGATGATTATTTCCACCGCTGGGACAGTAGGAGCATTTGGTAGTTTCTCTGCGAGGGATTTGAGATAAGTTGTAATCTCCATTAAGGCAGCCGTGGTGTTCACCTGTTGGCTGGCGAGGGTGTCTTGTCGGCGGGCTACTTCTTCTATACTCAGAGTAGTCAGCGAGTTTTCGCCTCCTCTGTCGTTGGTGTTGATCGATGGTGGGTAATTGCTACCGGGGTCTGTTTTCCTGGTAGGGCTTGCGGCGTTGAGGTGAAGATTAGGTTTTTTAGATCCCATCCCTAGTTCAGACATTTTTTTTTAGGTGACCTTCTGAAACCGAGAGATTGACCTCCCACTGTGGTCGCCAACTGTGTTTACCTGGAAAAACAATGCACCGTCTCTGGGTAATTTCGTAGTGCTCGAGATCAAAGTCGAACAAGACGAGCCTAAACCAAGTCAATGGCCGTTCACGTCTTGCTTCGGTCATAGAGAGGATAAAGGTTGATCTAAGGAGGGAAACTGTGAAGAAACTTGAGATCAGGTTGAGAGTATGTTTTGGGTGTAAGAGTTCAGGATCTCCGTCGTGAGGGTGACTGGAAATCTCCAAGGCTAGAAGTGTTTCTGTATCACTCAGGTGTTTCTCCTTTGAGGATGTTTATGAATGCTCTAGAAAGGATGTTCTAGTCGTTCTTGTGTTCTGCCTTGGAAGATAGAGGAAGCCTTTATTTTTAGTATTGAACTCACCCTGATCTCTCGACAGAGAAGGTGGAAGTCGTGAAAGAGTGGAGGAGTAAAGGACGTGAGTTAAGTTCCGTAACTGCTTGAGTTGTGTAGAACATGTCCATTCAGCACCACTTTCTCGTAACTGTCCATCATCTCTATCAGTTTCTTTCTAACTGTCGTAGACCGCTAGACCAATACCCCTAAAGTTATCCCCCCGTGTGATGTTTTGAAATCTCGAGTGGTATGCAGATATTGCATGGTTGTGTTAAATTTGAGCAGACTTGTGTGGCTATGACTCTGTGGCCAATCGTGAGCGTGGTTCTTTTAGAGACACGCATAGCGGATGTGTAGAAGAGGAACTCATGGCGCCATGGATATGGCGTCATAGCGTAGCACCTTGTCCTTGGACCAAGGTTGAATTTCGTGGCGCCATTCATCATGGCGTTATAGGTTTCACGGCCTTGGCCATTGGCCTAGGCCAGATTAGTTGTGGTGCCATGGTCCGGGAGACCATGGCCTTGTCTATTGGCCAAGTCCAACTTGTTGTGGCGCCATGGTTCATGGCGCCATTTCTTGGGCCTACAACTTTAACGCTTGGCAAAGGCCAATCCCTTCGCGGCGTATTCAGGCTATGCTACTTTGGCTATGGCGTACTTTGTGCACTTTCACTATGGCGTATGCACGCGCTCGCGTTATGGCGTATGCACGCGCTCGCGTTATGGCGTATGCATGCACTTGCGCTATGGCGTATGTATGCGCTTGTGTTACAGCGTGTTTCAGGTATATTAGACCATTCTGTGTTTAGAGTGTGGTCTGCTTAAGCGTGTTTAGGCTGTTGTATGCCTCTCAGAGAGCTCTGGGCAGGTCTGAAGCTGCGGTACTTCGGAGGTTTTCATTAAGACTCGGATGTTGAGTCATATTTTGAGAGGAAATCCGTGAGGATGCGTCTCTGTCAACTATCCACAATGTACCATTGAGCAATCTAGTTCGAGGCGATGTCGACATGAAGTAGATTAATGGGTTTATGTGCTGCTGAGGTTATCGGTACTGCACCATGATATCATCCTCTCCACCGGGAGTTATAAGAGAGAACTCACAGAGAGTACATTCATCTCGTAGAATATGTTGCATTATGAGCTATAGAGATGTGCCTGAGTAGGCGATTGCCTTTAGGTAAGGCGTAGTTAGAGAGTAGTTTTACGATTTTGTCCCTCTCTCATTTTTCACCATCTACAAGGGGTAATAAGGTTTCAAATACCTGGGATTCCAAGGGTGGTATAACGGCTCTCCTTTCATAATTTTTAAGTAATAGGATCCTGTGCCTGCGACATCATGTATAATGTACGGTCCTCCCCATGTTGGTGCAAATTTCCCCCATTTTCTTGTTTTCTGGTAGGGTGGAATTTCTCGCAAAACGTATTGCCCCACTACAAAGTTCCTTAGCTTGACTTTTTTGTTATATTTTGTGGCTAGCCTTCGATTGTAGTTTTCCATTCTTTGTAATGCCACTTCTTTTCTTTCTTCCACGTCATCTAACTTTTCGAGCATGAGATATGTGTTGAGCATTTTTTCCCAAGCTTCAGTTTTTGTTGTTGGCATGATGACCTCTGTTGGGATTACTGCTTCTGCGCCGTAGGTTAATAAAAAGGAGTTTCTCCCGTTGACTCTTTTCTTGTGGTTCGATAAGCCCACAGAGTGTTGTGTAGTTGCTCGCACCAACTTTTCTTGTTGAGATCTAGGGTCCTCTTTAGGTTTAGGGAAATGGTTTTATTGGTGGCCTCTGCCTGACCATTACTCTGAGGGTAGATGGGGGTTGACTTGCTCTTTTGAATATTGAATGCGCTGAACAGTTTATCGATGTTCTTTCCTGAGAGTTGTTTTCCATTGTCAGGAGGCCTATTTTTTCGGATCGGGCGACTCAGGCGATTTGGGACGATTTGGGAGGAAAATTGGATTTCCCATGATCAATCCAGTTCTTCTCAATCAACCAAGATAGATGTTGTTCTTTCCTGGTCTCCTTTTTCTAGGATTTTGATTAACCTCTCATTCTTGCTATCTAGGGCATCTTTGAAAACTTCTTTGTGCTTAAGGTTTTTCATTGTGATGATTATGCCTAGCGCTATAGCTATTACATCTCCTGGTTCCAGTTATAACATTCATTCAGCAGGATCAGATTCACAAGGTGGTTCACAAGGTGATACCTTCTTCCAGTGTGTTATGATGGATGCAAAAATGGTACAAGAGGGAGAGGGCTTAGTCGCAGTGGTTTCTTTGGGCACCTGAATAAGATACACTATGACAAAGCGGGGAAAGATAAGTGCAGAGATAGAATTAGCAGCAACCCTGCAGTTTTTCAAGCTTGGGAAGATGTTCTACTGCAGCTGAAGATGTGGCTCTGTCCTCCTTGCATGCACTTACACAACTGGAAAACTTCATGTGACTTGCACCAGGGAAGTGTCACGCTTGGTCCATTCAATGGTACAGGGCCTGAATTTCTTGTGCCCGCCATTTGTTGTCCCGAGGACGGTGCTTCTACCTGTGGTTCTAATGCCAACAGCTCTACAGAATTCCCACTACCATGTCTCAGTGTAGAACTACTGGACTGTGTTTTTCAGAAACAAACTACCACGGTCACCAGTATCCCGGCTAAATGCAGGTTGCACTATGCTAGAATCTTCAAGACTGTGCTTCAGAATGTAGCCTTATACCCTGGTGACATTTCCTCCTGGATTAGGCTAATACTTTTCCTAATCTGTACTCTCCGTGTTTACACCCCCAAAAATAGCGCGGAAGAGAGATCGAGCACCCGGAAAAATCTACAAATAGCATCTATAAACTTTGCTCTATCACAATGGTGTGAACCAAATGGCTGTGCTTTGCTAGTTTATAGGGTTCTAAAGGAACATGAAGCTATTCAGGAAGTTAGGAGAAAGGAGAAGAAGAGAAGCAAACAAGAAAGCCAAAAAGCAACCAACTTAAGGCTTTGCCGTAAGAAGTTGAGGGATGGTTTGTATACATCTGCAATACGTACACTAACTTCTGCTGGTGTTGCGCCACTAAATGAAGGAACCTTAACTGAACTCCAAGCCAAACATCCATATGCATCTCCTCCAACGATTCCATCTGACCCATTGTTACAGGATGCTTTTATTGCCTCTACTGACTTGGTTTTGGGTAGGCTGAAAAGATTTCCAAAGGGCAATTCTTGTGGTCATGACGGCTTACGTGCCCAACATTTGTTAGATGTGTTGAGTGGATCGGCAACTGCAATTTCTGATGAGCTACTTACTGCCATCACGAATGTGGTGAATTTATGGCTTTCAGGGAAATGCCCGCCGGTGCTTGGAGAGTTTGTGGCCAGTGCTCCCCTAACCCCTCTAATTAAACCTGGAGGTGGTATTCGTCTCATTGCAGTGGGCACGATTTGGAGAAGACTCGTATCTAAGGTTGCCGCAATTCATATTGGTAAGAATATGAACCTATTTCTCAGTGACTACCAATATGGAGCTGGGGTTCCATGTGGTGGAGAAGCAATCTTGCATGTTGTTAACCGTCTAATCGAAGAGAAAGGGGACTCCAACACTATGTCCATGCTGCTAGTTGATTTCTCCAACGCTTTCAACTTAGTAGATCGCTCGGCAATGATCCAGGAGGTGAGAAAACAATGTCCATCGATTGCTCGTTGGGTTGAGTTTTGTTATGCTGCTCCTGCACGTCTTTACTACATGGACCATACTCTTTCTTCGGCTCAGGGTGTGCAGCAAGGGGATCCCCTTGGGACACTGCTTTTCGCTTTGACTTTGCACCCTCTAATCAAGAGAATCTCTGAGCAATGCATATTAGACTTACATGCTTGGTATTTGGATGACGGTACCATCATCGGTGATACGCTTCAAGTGGCTAAAGCTCTCAAGATTATCCAGGAGGACGGTGTAGAGTTGGGGTTGCATCTCAATGTGCGCAAAACTGAGGTGTACTGAGGTGATGTGCGCAAAACTGAGTTGGGGTTGCATCTCTTGGTCAGTTCGGACTCTAAGTTTTGTGTTGATATGGTTCTTAGTCGTGTTAAAAAAACCATCACTCTCATGGATGCCGTAGTGAAACTTGAAGATCCACAGTGCGAACTTCTACTTCTCAGAAACTGCACAGGTGTTTCTAGGTTATATTTCACTATGAGGACAACTAGACCGTGCCATCTTATTGAAGCTACAAGGGTTTTTGACACTCGACTATTTCAGTTCCTTAGACATATCATTACAGGGGACGGACCAGGTTATGGCTTGTTGCAGCAGAGATTATCTACACTTCCTATGAAACATGGCGGACTGGGAGTTTATACAATGGAAGACTCTAAGAATTATTGCTTCTTGGCATCTTGTTTACAATCTTTTCTCTTACAAGGTCACATCTTAAGGTCGTCTGGGCTTAATAATACATGGTCTAGCCTTGCTAGTGCTATACATGACTTCAATCAGGTTAGTGGCACTGATTTTTCTTTTCGTAGCATTGACGGTGTTGCCCCCCATCACTCTATGAGTCACCTGGCAACCATCTACTTTGATGCAGTAAAGAAATCTACGCCCACTACTTTTGATATGTCCGAACGTGATATGGTCCTTTGGAAGTCAAATAGAGTGTCTCACGCACATGATTATCTAATAGCTATCCCCATAGAAGGGCTTAACCAGAAGATTGGGCCTAGGCAATTTAGTGCCATCTTGCGTTATCGTTTGGGGATTCCTTTCTTTGATGAAGATGACACATGCCCGTGTTGTGAAAGGAAAATGGATATATTCGGCGATCATGCTTTGCACTGTACCAGCGAAGTGGGCCTTAAGTTCAGACATGACATAGTTCGAGACACTATTGCAGATATGTGTTACCGAGCTGGTGTCCCTGCTAGAAAAGAAGTGGCTCTTGGACTCCTTGCGGATGATGGTTCGACTTTGAGACCTGCAGACATCCTGGTCTATAATTGGGAAAATGGTCGTGACACATGTTTGCATGTTACTGGGGTCTCTCCTTTCACAGGGGGGGTGCGTGCTTTCAGCCCTGGCCAAGCCATCAGAGGTGCAGTCGCTCGAAAACAAGCTAAGTATTTGGAGAAGTGCTGTGCTCAAGGATTTGGTTTTGGCACTCTTGCTTTTACCACTCTTGGTGAACTGGGTAGCGAAACCATTGAGTTTTTGAAGAGACTTCATAATTTCATGGCTAGTCATGATGCTAATGTTACTGTTGGGAATTTTCTTTTCCATAGGATTGGGGTGGTTATTCAAAAAGGGGTTGGTGCTCAGCTTGTGGCGAGACTTCCAACCAATTTCTTGAAGGAACCCGATTTCGACGATTAGTTATTGTATTTTATTTTTATATTATATTAAAAAAAAAATACATCGATATCTCTAATTCATGCGAGGGTTTTTGCCTCTACCCACTTTGTAAAGTAATCAGTGGCCACAATGATATATCTCTTTTTCTTTATTCCTTCGATTAATGGTCGACCTACTATGTCTACTCCCTATTTCACAAAGGGCCAAGGGCTCATGCCTGAGTTGAGTGTTGTAGCTGGTGCTTTAATTTTTCTGGCGAAACGTTGACATTCCTCACACCTGCGAGACATATTGGCTGCGTATCTATTCATGAAAGGCCAATAATATCCTTGGGTTTTAGCTTTGTGTGCCAAAGATCCCATTCCACTATGGTTACCTGCATCACCATAATGAATGGCAAGCACCTCTTCTTGGCCTAAGAAAGATTGACGATATAAGATTCCATCCCCCAGCTTATAATTTCTTACCCTTAAGTCTGACTTCTTTCTGTCAGAGGCATTTATTAATACTGTTGTCCCATCTAAGTGTTGGTTTAGTGGTATTCTCCAATCATTTTCTTTAAAGGGTGATGAGGAAAGTCTGATGCGAGCTTTTTTTGTTGGGTTAACATCGTCCTCTCTAGGCAGCAATGCGGCATTCTTTCCTTTTTCCACAGTTTTAGGGAGTATCTCATCATCTTGGAAGGTTGTTCCATCTTCCAAATTCTCCTCTGGTCCTGGGCCGACATTCCATTGATGACTCATGCCTGATCTTGTCGCAATGCATTGCTCCGAAGATTGCTTTAGCTCAACTGATGGTTCATAGATTCGCCCTAACTTAATCGAGATTTCTTTTTTATTGTGGGTCATGGAAGCAATGAAAGCTAGTGCATCC
>JAJJMA010291653.1:195-14690 GCA_023529015.1 Papaver nudicaule | reverse complement strand
GCGCTGAGGTCGTTTCTTCGTCGACGTCTGTATCACCTGCCTGCTCGTCTGAATAATCCCCGTCGAAGGAACCTAGGGTAAAACGTATACAAGTTCAAATTCTCTCTTAATTCGCAGAGAAATGAAACAGATACTAGAGCCTTTATATAGAACAAATTTTTTTCCTCTTGCCTAAAAAAGGGGATTAAATGCGCTCCACGTGTAAAATTTAATGCATACCTGGATCAGACAGTACAAGGTCAGGAGAAGACGGGCCCACTTGGTGTTCTCTCCCTGACATCGACGAACTGAAGGATTCCAAAATAGCAGACGGAGAATTCAGGGAATTAACATGACCGCGCCTAACGGAACAAACTAAAGGATTTAAACGCGTTAACTTCATCACGTCAGCCGGTTTGGGACCGGCGCTCTGATTACGACGTTCAAATTCCCGAACAAACTCAGGGTTGCTCGAACGAGTCGGGGTTTGTACGGACGCGGCACGTTTTCTCTTTGAGGAGGTTGATGGACGCGCCTGTTTAGTACAAGACTTGTTAGAAAGGGAGGATATACACCGAGGAACGGGAACTATGCCCGCTTCCCAGTTTCGTTTATCAATCAAGGCCTTCTCACGCCACTCATGCTCGGGCATGTTAAACCACTCCTCCAGAGACCGCTTGCGCGGTCCTGGATCATAAGCGCCGTCAGGCTATGGGCAAGCATAAACTTAAGTAAACAAAATATCTAGAAGACAATCACACGAACACAAAATATCAAATTGATATACCAAAGGGATGGTCACTCACCAAAACACCTCTGTCCAACATAGCGCTGGGCGCTGAGGGAGATGGCTTGGGGACTCGAGTCTTCCGCGATCGTCCTTGGACGCCAGCAGCTTTTGGGGAGGAAAGGGGGCCCTCCTTTTTGACTTAAGCTTCACAGCCGCGTCGGGATCCAAAGGAAGAGGAGCCCAAGCTGTCTCAGAAGAAATCCGAGCACGACCCTTGTTCCCAGGAACCAACCTCAAAGGTTCTGCTACACTTTTCTCAAGCACAAAACGACCAACATGGTGCATTTCGCAAAGCTCATCTTTATCCGGCGCAGGGTAGACAACACGGGCAGTGACCAGAAAGTTCATCACACGAGTTAAAAGCTCATTCCAGTAAAAACGCCAATCAGCGGAAACACGAAGGGTTTCTCGAGCAGGCTTTGGATCACGGATGGTAAAGGGGAGTGGACGGCAACGAAGCGCGCCTCCTTCGAAATAGACAAATCTATCATAACAAACCTCAATTGAGGCATCGTTCAGTATAAGAAGAGGAAAGGGAGGCGGTGGAACCCCCTGATCAAAACCTGCTTGGCGGACAACCCGGTCGAAATTATAAGCCTCAATAGAAAACGCGCCCCCGCAAAACCCAGGAAGGTAGCCAGAAGTAACTGACAAAATGAAGTCCACTTCACTCCCCTGCCTAACCTTTCGAGAGTCAAGGATTTCCTCTTCATCCGAGTAAAAGGTATAAGGAACAGGTCCGATGCGACCATCAGTGTATGGATAAAAACAAAATTTGGTCTCAATATCCATATAATTGGAAATACTGTCAAGAGATTTGGGTGACTTCCGTTTGAAAATGCGGGCACGGGGATAAGTATACACCATGGGATCCTGATAAACTTCCCCATTCTCGTCGACTCGTTCCTCGATGCCATGAAGGGTAAGTGTCGGCTCTGGCGGGCTGAACCCTGGAAACCGATCTCAGGACCAAATCTGAAGGAAACTGGCATGTACGAAAGTCTCGACCGTGTGCACATCAGCGGCCCTTTGGATATCGATCACAAGCAAGTCTAAATGGTGGTAAAGCCCGCCCAGGAACATAGGGGCCAGAGGAAAGGATACGCCACGCGCCATTAGAACGGCTATGGGCATAAGCTCCTCCTTGATCGTGTCCCCTGGGCTAAATTCAAAGACATCATGACTCAACCAGTAGAGGAGAAACGCTGCTAGCTGCGCTTTCTCCGAATCCTCGCCGTAATCCGGACATTTAAAATGACCTTCCACCATCTTCGGTGCCCAATACTTCACGAACAGTGGGTAAGAAGAGCGCCTTTTCTTTAACTTACTTGAAGTCGTCGCTTCTATGTCACCCTCACCTAGAAGACGTAAAAAGGGGTTAGTTGTGTGAAATAAAAAAAAAAAAAAAACACTCGTACGGGGTAAGGAAAGAATAGAAGACGAGCCGGAAAATATATGTACCCCGGGTGCCTTTATGTTCTTCGCCTTCTTCCACATCGTCGTCCTGAGCACATTCAAGTTCCTTACCTTTCTCTGGGTTGTCCCCGGCTCCCTCAACTGGAACGTCTCTCGCGAGCTCCTTGGACTTCTTCAAGATAGCCACTAATTCCCAATCCTTTTCACGTATGCAGCCCGCAATGGCGGACTGATGCCAATAACAAGTGCCATGAACGGGCAACAGAGTAAAGGCAATCACGTCCTCGAGAGTAATGGTCGCCTCTCCCCAAGCAAAAAGGAAGGTATGAAACAGGGAAATACAGCGCGTGACCAGCTTAGTCAGATCGAGGTTACTACGATTGCAAGAGCGACATTTGGACGCCTTGATGGCGTCAAGGACGCCAATTCCTTCTAGTATGCGAGCGTGGGACTCATGGTTCTCAATAAAGTCAACCCACGGTACCCAACCCTCTTGAGGCTTCGCTGTGGATTTATAGACAATATTAGGAAACTCATAATCGCCACGATTTATAGCTAGACGAGGAATCTGTTCGTAAGGAGGAAATGACCACTCGGCATTATCTGGCTTTAACAGCCACTCTGGGTCGGCTGGTATAGGCGGCGACAATCGATTCAGGAGACGCTGATTAAAAAAGTCATCAGGATATTCGGCGCCAGGAATAGGAACAAAAGCGCTCTGAAGAGAAACGCTTTGTACAAACAGATTGTGGGAAAATAAGCCGTCTTTCCGATCAGCGAGAGGAAAGACATCGAGATTAGGATTCGGAGTGCCCTCTCCCTCTGGCGCGGCTTCAGGGTTGACCTCGTCCTCGTGATTATGGGCGAGTGTGTCGTCTTGTAATGGCTCTTCACGATCACTCATGGTAATAGAAGAAGAGAAGGAGAAGATTCTTCCTTTTTAACCAAGGAAAATTGGCTAGAGAAAGTAAAAGGTAAAAGAGTATTTATATGGAGAGGAAAAGTGTAACCGCTCGCCACCTAGACCACGATGCCAACAGCCATGGACGTGCGCTGCCACGTAGGCCATGATCTCGACGGTTATGGGATTCGACGTGGGCGACGACTAGGGGACTTGGGTTTCCATGGTGACGGTTGACCCGACACGCTTTGCCCGCCCAAACCGTCAGGGGACTAATGTGGATACCCCAAGTCCATTGGGACCTAATGGGCTTGACATATACTTAGTTGAGTTTACCCAATTGGGCTTGGGTCTTGACATTTTGGGTGTTTAAGAAGTAAGGGATGACAATTATGTTAATAAGTGACTAAGAGGACACATGGCAACCCAAGAGTGAAAGGGAGTCTCTATAAATAGGATCTTAAAAAGATCATTAAGGAGGACTTTTGAGAGAGAGAGAAGACTACACATTTGAGAGAGAGAGAGAGGGAAATGAGATAAATCAATACCACCTCTGAGACTCGGATCGGATTGAGAATATTACCCCATTCACATGCTGCTACTAATCACATAACCTCAGATGTTGGTGATCTTACGGAGTGTCAATCATACAATGGTAGTGAGAATGTGGCTACTGCTAATGGAGAGAGTATGCCTATTGCTGATATAGGTAATTCAAATAAACTCTTATCTTCTACTGAAGTAAAGTTGCCTAATATTTTACATATACCTTCAGCTTCTCATAAACTTTTGTATGTTCATAAGTTTACTAAAGCAAATAACTGTAGTATAACTTTTGAGCATGATAAATTATATGTGAAGGATCTCAAATCTGGGAGGAATATTTTCCAAGGGCTGAGTAAGAATGGCTTGTATCCTCTGCATTTTGGTGATATAAAGAAGACTGTTTCTGCTGTTACTTCAAGGCCTACTGCTTTTGCTGTTGTTAAAGCTGGTGTGTGTGGTACTGTTAGTTCTGCTAATAAACTGACTGCTGCTGTTCTTCATAGAAGATTAGGACATCCATCTTTTCAGTCTTTACAAAGAATATGTCACAGCATGTCTATTCCAGTTTCTACTTCTTTTGTTTGTAAGGAATGTCAGTTGGGTAGGGCACATAAGTTGCCATTTGGGATTTCTACTACTTTTTCTACTCAGCCATTGCATTTGTTGCATATGGACTTATGGGGTCCTAGTCCTGTAACATCAAATAGTGGTTTTCACTATTACTGCAGTATAATAGATGATTTTAATAAATTTTGTTGGATTTTTCCATTGGCAAGGAAATCAGATTTTACTTCAGTATTTCAGAGATTTAAGCAGCAAGTAGAGAACTATTTTGATCTTAAAATTAAAGTCATTAGATCTGATGGAGGAGGAGAGTTTATTAGTAATGAGCTTGATACTATTCTTGGAGATTGTAGAGTTATTCATCAGTTTAGCTGTCCTCACACTCCAGAACAGGAGTTGCTGAGAGAAAACACAGACATTTAGTTGAATTGGGCAGGACACTATTAATTCAATCTAATTTGTCAGGCAGTTTTTGGGTTGATGCCTTTTTGACAGCAAATTATCTTATCAACAGATTGCCTGCTGCTTCCTTGGATTTTGTGTCACCTTTTGAGGTTTTGTATAAGCAAGCACCAAATTATCAGGATATGAGAGTGTTTGGCTGTGCTTGCTATCCATGGTTAAGAACATATACCAGTAACAAATTAGAATCAAGAAGTCAGTTGTGTATATTTTTAGGCTATTCAACTATTTCTAAAGGATACAAGTGTTTTGATCCAGTATCTAAAAAGGTGTATATTTCTAGACATTTCAAGTTTGATGAACAACTTTTTCCTGCTATAGCTTTTCAGCTGTTCAATGTGGCAAATACTTCTAGAACTGTGTTATTTCCTGCTGACAAGCCTATTACTGATATAAGTGTGTCAGATTCTGGTACTGTCACAATGACAGCTCCAAATCATTTGCATTCTTCTTCAGAACAGCTAGCTAATTCTTCTTTAAGAGAGTGTGTTTCTTCACCATCTTCAACAATTTTGGCTTCTTCTTCAACACATAATATGAGGACAAGAGCTAAGAATGGAATTTTCAAGCCTAAAGTGCTCTGTACAACCAGGTATCCTTTGTCTCTTGCTTTACTGTCTAAGATTTCAGATAGTACTCCAACTTCTTATGCACAAGCTAAAAGAATGCCAAAGTGGGTCAGGTCTATGGGAGAAGAGAATACAACACTTAAAAATGCAGGCACTTGGTCTCTTGTGAAATATGAGGGACAAAAGTTAATTGGATGTAAATGGGTGTATAACACTAAGTACAAGCCAAATGGTGAAGAAGATAGGCTTAAATCTAGACTTGTAGCACAAGGATGTGGTCAACAGGAAGGTATTGATTACACTGAGACCTTTAGTCCAGTTGTAAAACCTACAACTATCAGATTAGTATTGTCTGTTGCTTTTCATAATGACTGGGAGGTAAAACAACTTGATATTAGTAATGCATTCTTACATGGTGATCTTAAAGAAGAAGTGTACATGGTTCAACCTAAGGGTTTTGAAGATCCAGAGTTTCATGAATATATTTGCAAGCTACATAAGTCTATCTATGGTTTAAAGCAAGCACCAAGGGCTTGGTATGAAAAGTTATTTTCTTCTTTGTTGGGAATGGGTTTTCATGCTTCTTTGGCTGATACTTCATTATTTGTTCTGAAGACTGGAGCTCATATGGTTTAGGTTTTGGTGTATGTTGATGATATTCTTATCACTGGTTCTTCTTCAGTTTTATGCCAAAGTGTTATTGATCAGTTATCTTCACAGTTTCCTGTAAAGGATCTTGGTCCTGTCCATTATTTCTTAGGACTGGAGGTTCAGAGAAACAACACTAGCATGCTTTTATCTCAGAAGAAATATATTCTTGACTTATTACAGAAGACTAATATGCTTGAGGCAAAGCCTTGCAACACTCCTGCTATTGCTGATACTAAGATGAGTAAGTCTGATGGTGAGTTATTGGCAGATCCTAGTGAGTATAGATCATTGGTGGGTGCTCTGCAATATATAACATGGACAAGACCTGAGATTTGTTATGCTGTAAATCAAGTTTGCCTACATATGAGTAATCCTACAACTGTTCATCTTGTGGCTGCTAAAAGGATTTTGAGATATTTGAAAGGCACAATTGATTATGGTATTGTGCTTACAAAGGGATTATCTGCACTTTCTTGTTTTTCTGATTCTGACTGGGCTGGTAATCCTGATGATAGGAAGTCTACCAGTGGATATTGCTTATTTTTTGGTTATAGTCCTATCTCATGGTCTTGTAAGAAGCAAGCTACAATAAGAACACCTTCCACTGAGGATGAATATAGGTCTTTGGCTCACACTGCTGCAGAAGTGTTATGGTATGTCAGCTGCTTAAGGATTTGGGCATTTTTCTTCCTTCTTCTTCTTCTTTGGGTTGTGACAATCAAAGTGTTATTTCTCTGTCATCTAATCCTGTTCAGCACAGTAAGATTAAGCATGTAGCTATTGATTATCACTTCATCAGGGAGCTAGTGCAGTCTGACAGATTGAAGATTTATTATGTTGCAACAACTGATTTGGTTGCTGATATTTTTACAAAAGGGATATCTGCAGCAAGGTTTGAGTTTCTGAGGAACAAACTGAGAATTTCTTCTCCATCTCTTCTCAGTTTGAGGGGGCATAATAGATGATGTACAGCTGGTGTCAACAGAGTGTCAATGTAATTGTCTTTTGTTCTGTTTTATCAGCTGGTCTGTCAGTTAATGTCTGTTACACTCGTGTGTACCGTGTGTGTGTATTTGAAGGGTTTGGATTATGATGTTTGTCAGTGAACGGTCTTAGATTTGATTGACTTAGTCCTGTTAGTTGTTGACAGTTGTTATTAGCTGTCAACTGTAACTGTATTCAGTCGATGTCTGTATAAAGCATAGTGTCATGCTTTATTGTCTGTAACTTTGTTTCTTCTGAAATCACAAAGGATTTCTTCATGGTATCAGAGCCATAAGGGGCCTGATAACCTAGTTTTTCTTTTGCTTCCGCCATTGTTAATCAGTTGATTAAGTCTTCAAGATTTCAGATCTTGCTTTTTCTTGAATTTCTCTTTTCATTTCTTTTGAAATTTCTTGATTTTTCATTCAATTTCTTACTGATTCATCATGGAATCATCAATTACTCGAATTCCACTCAATACCATTCACAATGTTGTACCAGTGAAGCTTCAAGATCACAATTATATCACTTGGAAGGCTTTAATGATACCTTTATTTAGAAGATTTAGAGTTCTTGGATACATTGATGGATCCAAGCCATGTCCTGCAGAGTTCACTACAAGAACAAATCAAACTAATGGAAACGTTAATCCTGTGTATACTTTGTGGAATGAAGAAGATCAGACTCTTCTCTTATGGATCCAAAGTACGATTTCTGAAAGTGTCATATCCTATGTTGCTGGTCCTGGTACTTCACAAGAACTGTGGAGAGTAATTGAAGAAAGGTTTGCAAAGTACTCGTCTACACATATTATTCAATTACGTACAAAACTTGCTTCTATTAAACAAGGTAATTCATCAATCTCTGCCTATTTGTCTGAAATTAAGA
Organism: Papaver nudicaule; assembly: GCA_023529015.1. Classification (NCBI taxonomy): domain Eukaryota; kingdom Viridiplantae; phylum Streptophyta; class Magnoliopsida; order Ranunculales; family Papaveraceae; genus Papaver; species Papaver nudicaule. The sequence goes on along the minus strand of JAJJMA010291653.1, from coordinate 6,940 downwards.
AGCTGTCAGATAATCTATCTGCAGCTGGATCTCCAATTTCTGATGCTGAAATGTTAGTAAGCGTTCTTAATGGTCTATCTTCAGCTTATGATTCATTTTCTACTTCTATTCGTGTGCGTAATCCTCCTGTTACTATGAATGAGCTTCACAATTTATTGTTGAGTGAAGAGATAGTAAATACTGATAGATCCAAGTCTGTTTTTCAGCTAGATGAGAGTAAAGCTTTTGCTGCTATTAGGCCAAATCAGTATAATAGATCTTTCTCAAATCATTATAACAGATCTAATCCTTTCAATTCATCTTTTCAATCAAGAAATGCCTTCAATTTTAGACCACAATTTCGATCCAATTATTTTCATGGTCAAAGTTCTACATCTTCTAATCCTGCTCCAATCAAGAATTCCTCTGGAAATTCTTTTCCATCTTCTTCTTCTGGTGGTGGTTCTGGTAATGGATCAAATATTACTTGTCAGATTTGTTTTAAACTTGGTCATAGTGCTATTGAGTGCAATCAGAGGATGAATTTTGCTTATCAAGGAAGGCCTATTCCTCAAAATCTTCATGCAATGATGGCTAGTGCTGATATTATGGGAGAAAATCCATGGTTTGTTGATAGTGCTGCTACTAATCACATAACCTCAGATGTTGGTGATCTTATGGAGTGTCAATCATACAATGGTAGTGAGAATGTGGCTACTGCTAATGGAGAGAGTATGCCTATTGCTGATATAGGTAATTCAAGTAAACTCTTATCTTCTACTGAAGTAAAGTTGCCTAATATTTTACATATACCTTCAGCTTCTCATAAATACGTTTCTTTGCTATTTATCACAAAATCTTCTTCCACCTCAGCAGCTATTTGTTTGAGCTAGGTGTGAGAGCTAGAAATAGCACGGTTGTAAACTCCCTTTCAATCTAAAAAAAAATATACTCTTCATGACAGCAGTTTGACCACCGTAACTGATTTCATAACCCATACTGTAATAGTACACACGTCAGCCACTTATGCAAAGAAATTCTATTTACGGCTACTCCTTTGTCTCGTGAAGTAAGCTTCTTTTAAAGATCCGATTAAAGGAAATAACCCAGAAGCTTTCCTAATCGATCGACTCTTGGAAAACAACCCATTATATATGTACGTATTGATTCATTCACTCATTCCTTGCTCTAGTTTCTCGATCGTTCTATTAGAATTCTTGTTCTTGTTATAAATTGCGGAAAATCTAAACAAGGTAAGAATATAATATAAAATCTAATATTTAACCAGTATTAAACCTAATAACTCCAATATGATATGATATCTGTGTATCTACATATACTGTCTGTCACAGCTGAGCGTTTCTTGGACAAAAGGAGTTGATCTCTAAAGTTATCGCGATGAAGAAAAGGAGTAAAATAAGATCAGACAACAGTGGTGGTGCAGCCACAGCATCTACAGATTCAGGTCCTTCTTGTTCCAATGTAAGCAACAATGGCAGATCAGAACATGCAACCATAATAATGTTAATGTGGCCTATCTTTAATTTTCGCTTGTGTAATGTGCTATTGGTATGTCTTTAACAGGGTTTTGTCGATGCTTCGGGTTTGCCAACTCTTGATCTGACTAACGAATTCACTATACGAGATGTAAGCCTTTTGAACTCTTGTAAACGTACGTTCGAGATGAATGTATTCATGTGTCCATTGTTTTGACGGATTCAAGTTGTTTGTGCAGCTGTTCGATACAATTGACGAAGCGATTTCGAGGTGCAATGATATTGCAAATGGATTGGGAATCAGTCTTAATGTTCAGCGGATGGATGGAGGTGTGGGTTTGACTAGGCAGGAATCTCACGCCATCCTTAGATGCAGTAGAGCTGCACATATAGATTTTAGCGCAAACCAGAATGTGCATAAAAGCTCAACCTTCAACTGCGGCTGCGAATTTTGTTTGCGGATTTCTTGGGTTCGAGGAGACAAGTTCCGGGTTCACTGCACGAATGGTGTGCATAATCACCTCGCTCATGGGTCTCCTGGAGGTATCCCTTTACCACGCCTCAGGATCATTGGTAGTTTGCGTAATGAGGTTGAGAGTTTGAGCAGAGATCAAGGCTGGGAAATAAACGAGATATACCAACACCTATTGGCTATATATGGAGATAGAACGCCATCTAGGCACGACATATCTAGTTTTATTAGCCACATGAAAAAGGGCGATAAAGAAAAACAAGCAAAACCCGTTGGCTTTGATGAAGAACAGGATCCAGTTAAGAAAGCTAGAGTTGAACAAGTTGATGTCTGTGGCGAAGAAGGGGATTTTCATCATGACCACCATGAAACCCACAAGAAGAAAAAAACAAATGGATATCATTTTTTCAAGATAATCTTGCAAGATAAACACATTGTAAGTCTGTCTTCCCATCTCTATATCTTAAATGCCTATGAAATTAAAGAATGAATTTGCTAATGTACTCTGTCTCTGTCTGAATGTAAACAGGAGCTGCCTAAAAAGTTTGTTAGCAGATTCGGAGCTGAATTAGGCGATGTAGTGTTCGCTGTGGTACCAAATGGTAGAATGTGGCGTGTGGAATTGAAGAAAACAAAGACTAAGATATGGTTCGAGAAGGGCTGGGACGAATTCATGGACTATTACTCTATAAACGTTGGTCATTTGCTTGTTTTCAGATACGATGGGAATTCTCTTTTCCATGTTACCATATTTGATATGAGTGCTACTGAAATTGAGTATCCTATTTGTGGTGCTAACAAGGATCTCAGATTTAATTATATGGAATCAAATCATGAGAGCGTACGCAACAAATCTTCGTCGGATGCAGTAGAAGAGAGTGATGATTCTGTTGAAATATTAGATAATGCTCGTTTTAAACCTGTGAAGTTTGAGACAGTTGAAGTCGACACTGACAATGAATGTGAAAGCAGTCAAGATGAGCAAACCGATAGTCATGGTCCATTCAAAGAAAAATTCACATACCAGTTCAATGGAAGTTCACTTGAAGCCGCAAAAGCATCCAAATCCAAAAATCCAGTCTGCACAATTGTTATGCGACGAACTTATTCGGACAAGGGACCCGTGGTATGCTTCTACACTTTTGCTTACATACATATAAATAGTGGATATGAACCCGAACCATCCAAAGAAATTCTAGTGAAGTCACTTTTCGTCTCTCGTACTGACTTGTCTTCTATGTTTATTAATTTGCAGAATGTACCTACAGCTTTTTCCAGGAAATACTTGATTGGGAAAACTCGAAGTGTCGTTCTTAGTGTTAAACAAAGGACGTGGTTAGTCGGGTTTTATCCAGTGCCCGGAAAATGTTATGGTAGGCTAAACAGGGGTTGGGCCAAATTTGCGTCAGACAATCATTTGAAAGATTGTGATGTTTGTAAATTCGAACTAGTTGATAAGAAGACTTTTAGAATCGAAGTTCATGTTTTCCGAGTTTCTTAATATATGTGTATTATTTGCGAATATGAAAACTAGATGTTTCATGCATAGCTAGTTTCAGAATTAAAGTTCATTGCGATTGCACGTATTATTTGAGCATTGAGATCTTGCCGTGTATTTTGAGATAGAAAGACGCCAACTAACAAGGCTGCTACTGCCAAGACAATGACTTTCGTGGCCTATTAGTTTTTCGCCATTCTGTATCCATCCAAGAAGTACATTTTTGAGCATTTATTTTAATGCAAATGCAAGATGTAATTGTGACCCTTTTTGTTAGCTGTTAAGTGTTAACATTGCAGGATTCTTTTACAAAAGCCAAACAGCAATTTCATAAAAAAATAGTCAGTATTAGTTTTCCTCAAATGGATTTGGTTGCTTGGCAATTAGTACTGCTCAATCCTAATCTCACATATGGAAGATCCTAATTCCGATAAATACTTACCATTGAATTGTGGGGGGAAATGTGTGGCTATAGCATAAAGATTTTTGGAAGAAGGTGAAGGAATGGTGGTCTACTTTGTCTTTTTCCGGGAGTACTCCGAATTATATTTTTTTCAGACAGTTACATAACTTAAAAAATTTCCTCAAGCAGTGGGCTCAAGCTAGAAAATTTTGGCGATGTGAGAAGAAAAGAAAATGAACTGACTGAAATTATCAAATGATTGAATCTGTTGGAAGAGAATTCTGTGCTTAATGAGGTTCAACAGGTGGAGAGAATTATGGATGAATTAAAACTCAATGAAGTTAAGGTTACTAGAGCTAGGATGGCATTTGAAAGAGCAAAGGTGAAGGGCTTTAGTGATGGGGATAAAAATACAAGCTACTTTCATAGCATTGCTAATGGGAAGAGGAAAGAAGTTGTATTAGTCAATAAGGTGATTGCAGCTTATAATTTTCCACAATTCATCTTGTGGTAGAGATCATCAATTTATACAGTGTTAACCCTAGTTTGTTAGAGCATCTCCAACAGTGGGTGGAGGTCTTAATTTCTATTGCCACCTAAGATCTAAGACCCAATGTTCTTGAAAATGAATCTTCAATAGTGGGGTTTATGAGTTTAGGAATGATGATATGGACTACAAAAGATGTTAGAGAAAGTCTTAACTAGACTTTCAGGAAGACCCTTAATTTTAACTTTTTTCCTTTAAATATAGCCCATGCTTTTATTAACTATAACCCATTTGAATTTGGTCAGTGGATATTGACTATAATTTAAGTTTGACATTTTTCGATTATTATCTACAGCCCAAAACTAGATTAGTGAGTCACTGAGTCATCGGATAGGTAAAACGGATTTGGAAATCAGTAACACAGTGTCAAATATTTTTATAAATTCTTATTTTTTACTTTCAAAACAAGTTGATAAAAATAATTTTTCGAGCAATAGTGCTCGTTTGCCTGACTGAACAAGAAAAAAAATGAAACTCTGTCAAACTCTGAAGAATTCATCCCGTCATTGATAATCATATGACTACTATCATATCTTCCGATAGATGTTCATATAGAATTTCATTGAAAGTCCACTCACTAAAATCACATAAACTATTCATCATCTAATCTTAATTATAACATCACAAAGCATTTCATGGATCAGATGGGTAAGCACGGGCGGAGCCAAAGGTTGGCTAGACCTGGCTGTAGCCCCCCCCTAATTCTGATAATTAACCACTAAGCCTTATTTTCACCCTTTTAAAAAAAAAAAAAAAATTAGCCCACCAAGTCCCTAAGTTTAGTCCACTAGTCCCCTTGAATTTAGCATTTAGCCCACCAATTATTTTAATATTAGAGTTTAGTTCATTAAAAGTAATTAAAATGGTTGATACTCTTTATTTTTTGATCGGTATTAAAATGGTTGATACTCAGAGCAAGCACTATGGTTCTCTATTTGGGGAGACTTTGCTATTGAATGGCGAAATGCAACCACTATGGTGCAAAATTTCGCCATTCAATGGCAAAATTGGTCGACTTTGCTATTGCCTGCTACGGATCCGTAGCAGGCAATAGCAAAGCCGAAGCGAGACGGAAATCCAATTCCCGCAGGGCGGAAATCGGATTTCCGTAAAATTTTCAAAAATCCTTATAATATTTTCTCTGCGGAAATCCAATTTCCGTAAAATTTTCTGGCGGAAATCGGATTTCCGTCTCCAAATAGCTAAGACCACCGTGGTTGCCGTTTTTTCGCCATTTCTGCCTTTCTCTTTTGCTATTGAATGGCGAAGGCTTAGGCCACCATAGTGCTTGCTCTCAATACCTAGTTCGATCCTAAATGAGGCTAAAAAATTGTATGGACGATGAGAACATCAAAAACTAAACATGTGAATAAAGCCACATATGTCTTTGAAAAGGAATGTATCTTGATCTTTGCTTAAATCTTGAAAATGATTGAGTGATTTTTCAGATTTTGAAATTTTTTTCTAGGGTTCTTATTTGAGTTTGAGGAAGCCGAAGAGAGAAGAAATTCGGTTGATTATATGGATTACTAAACAAACTCAGTTAAAATATACCTATCGGCCATATGTTGACCCGCCAACTCACCTAAATGATCATAAATCTATTGTTAACTCAGTAAACCTATGTTGGGTTATGATTTGGGCTATAATTATTAAATTAAGTTTTACTTATGGGTTATCGATAATATGGGTTATGGTTAATAAAAACGTGGGCTATATTTAAGATAAGCCTAATTATTTTAAATTAAATTAAATGTTTAAGATCTTATCCACATAAGATATCCTAAAGGTTATAACATCCACTGTTGGAGATTGTTTACTAGTTTTAAGGTTAACCCAACTCTTCAAAATAAAGGTCTAAATAAGACCTCCACATAAGAATTTTTCCACCCACTATTGGAGATGCTCTTAGGGTTTGTTTTACATTAAAGATTACAAACAAAAACGTAAATGTTGGTGCCTAAAGACTAGCTAGTTAGGTGCGACTGTTATGGACTCTATCTTAGCTAGAGAATTGTCACTGATGGATATCCTTAACATTCCCTCGCAAGTTGAACGTGAGTTGTCGAATGTTCAACTTGTCTCTCAAAAATGCAAACCTTGTTGATGATAGGCCCTTTGTAAAAACATCTGCTAGCTGATCTTTGGAAGATATAAACTTCATTTCCAGCTGCTTACGTGTGACTCTTTCTCGAACAAAATGATAATCTATCTCAATATGCTTTGTGCGTGCATGAAAAACTGGATTCACCGTAAGATATGTTGCTCCAAGATTATCACACCAAAGTGACGGTCTGGCAACTGTAACTCCCAGTTCTTTAAGAAGAGATTGAATCCAAATTATCTCCGA
>JAJJMA010291637.1:0-31521 GCA_023529015.1 Papaver nudicaule | reverse complement strand
ACTCACTTTTGGGGCAGGGGCGGTACTTCCATCAGAAGTTATACTGCTAACAAAAAAACGCGAAGCTTGGGAAAAGAATTTGAATACAGATTTAATCTTGGCAAAGTTAGATGATTTGGAAGAACAACGGCTTATTGCCTTAACGCACATGGAGAATTATCATCGCCGTCTAGCCGGGGAATACAACAAGCACGTCATTCCAAGAGAGTATCAACCCGGCGACCTGGTATTACGTGAGATTCCGCCGTATCAGAAGAAGAAAGGATGCAAGAAGCTGGAGCCAACATGGGAAGGTCTTTACATTATAAAACGTGCAACTGGTATGTGTTGATAGATGAGCATGGCAAAGAACTTGAGCACCCTTGGAATGCCAAGTTTATTAAAAGATTTTATCCTTGAAGTTGCATGTAAAATCCGAAGTCTTGGGCGGGCATAATACCCAAGGCATCTTATTACCTTTGTAATCAGCGGTAATTAAGATCCGGGGACGTAGGTTTGCTAACATGCGCCGAACCCCGTTAACAAATCACTGTGTCTTTAAGTTTTTTTTACGTATGGCGACCTACACTCAAAGCTTACATAGCCATCTACATAGGCAAAATTGCCATATATTTTCAAGGCTTACATAGCCATCTACAGAGGCAAAATGGCCATATATTTTCAAGGCTTACATAGCCATCTACAGAGGCAAGATTTCCATATATTTTCAAGGCTTACATAGCCATCTACAAAGGCAAATTGCCATATATATTTTCAAGGCTTACATAGCCATCTACAGAGGCAAAATGGCCATATATTTTCAAGGCTTACATAGCCATCCACAGAGGCAAGATTGCCATATATTTTCAAGGCTTACATAGCCATCTACAGAGGCAAAATTGCCATATATTTTCAAGGCTTACATAGCCATCTACAAAGGCAAAATTGCCATATATTTTCAAGGCTTACATAGCCATCTACAAAGGCAAATTGCCATATATATTTTGGGTTTTTTGCTGATATATCCCCCTCCTAATCTACAGTTACAAATAAGTCCTACCTTTTAACAGAATTATCAGCATGTCCCTTCCGTGAGATTTAACATCCAAAATTTTGAGAAGTAAAAAATGGTGCCACCTCACCTATAATTACACCCCAAATCATACTAACTTACCCTTTCAAACTTAACTCTAAGCCTAGTTAACTAACTTGACCCCCCATAGTTAACAACTGAACCCTAACCAGCACCACCACCCTAACCACAGGAACCCTGAACAAAAGTCCTGAACCCTAAACGGAAACCCTTAACCCTGAACTGAAACCCTAAACAGAAACCATGAACCTGAACCTGAACCTGAACCTGAACCTGAACCTCAATCCCCACCGAAACCTGATTCTGAACCCACCCGGACCCAAACCGCCACCTGAATCTCCAGCTATGTTCTTCATATAGGTTCACCATCCCCTGAATCGTCGCCACCACTATACAAAAACATAAGCTACAAATCCCACCGCCACCACTATACAAAAACCTAAGCTACTAAATCTCCACCACCTGAATCACCGCCGCCACCAGTATGCAAAACCCTAAGCTACCTATCTCCACCATCTGAATCACCATTGCCACCACTATATACAAATTTTAACCACCTGAATCACCACCTCCATAAATTCATTACAACCATTACCAACTCAGAAAACAAAAACACATACAAAGAACCTGCAAAATGAGTTTTTCTTGCTTAAAATTGAAAAAAAATCAGAATAAAAAAAGCACAAATCAAACGATCGATTCCATTAGTTATATAAACCTTTGTATTACAGGCTTTCAATCACTTGATACAAGTCGTGTAAATCAAAAAACATGTAAACAATTGAACAATGCTTAAACAATTCTTGTACAGATCTTGAAACTTCACGTTAGTTTGAACAAAGTTTTACTCAAAGAGAGATGAGGCAGAGAGGAGGGAAAAGAAGGCAGCGGCATTGAGAAGGAAAGTGAAGGATAAAGTTTAGGGTTTCATATTTATCTGATCTAGGGATTAAATCCAGCCACACAATTTTCCTCGAAACCCATTTCCGCTAAGATCTAAAATTAACTCGAGGGTATATGGGGAATTTGCTTTGGACGAGGATAGGCATGTAATCTAAGTTGAATATTTTCTTATTTATGGTGGGACAACTCATATTTAACCCTGACCTAACGAAAAAACCTGACCGAAGGACTTTTGTATGAATCTGTTTTTTTGTGTGACTTAGATGAGAGTACACTATTAAGAGAGGGACTTATCATGTTAATCCCCATATATTTTCAAGGCTTACATAGCCGTCTGCTGAGGCAAAATTTCCATAAATCCTCAAAAGCCAAAAGGCCATACGATAAGGCAGAATTACCAGAAATATGTTTAAAAAACAAAATTTTATACGTTGTGGCAACTTTGTTTAAGATTTTAAAGGCTAAAAGGCCATTCACCAAGTCAGAACAACTAACCATCAATAAAGTTGTTAACAGCCGCCAAGGCAGGATGTGTAAATTATCATAAGTCATGATTTACTCGCTGGGTGTAACAAACCAATTGGGATCCTAATGATAAAGCTACGGATAAGGGTAAATCAGGCCATTGGAACTATAAGTCCTTGCGTGTTACTTGTTGATCTGTAAGTGATGGCTTAAAAATATAAAACTCCTATCAAGTAAACCACCCCACTTATAATAGATCGCCGATGGTCACAAGTAATAATGTATAACGGAAGGCTGTGATATGGACCAGTGGAATAACCATTAGCGGATCATTTGGACCAAGCGGATTTGATTATATCAGAGGCAAAAGAAGCAGGGTTGCTCAACTAGGCGTCTTTAAAGTACATATATAAAGGCAAGAGAAAGTTTGAGAATACAAATCAAATAATAACAAGTATCATACAAGGAAAGCTGCTAAAATAAAGGTAGCATATACTAATCAAAACAAGGGAAATTTGAATCTTAAGCCGATAAGACTAAGGGTGTTGGCTTGAGGATGATCCATCTTTGAAATTCTGCAGTTCAGGTGGTTTCTTTGAATTCTCAATAGCTGCTTTGATATCGGCGGTAAATGTGTTGTCACTAGTCTCCTTGTTTTCAACAGTAGCAACGCCTTTTCCTTTAAGAGGCACGACATGAGCACTTACATCATCACTGATATTTTCGCCTTCATCTTCATCATTACTACTCTCCTCTTATTCAGATTCAGGTTCGGTTTCTTCATCTTCATCGCCTTTAGCGTCTCCCTCGTTGCTGACATCTCCCTCATTTACTTCGGCGTCCCGTTCATCAGTAATGGCGGGAGGAGTACCCACAAACATACCTGGAGGAAGAACGTTAGGAGCATACGCCGCAGAAATTTTTATGTTGTGCTTTGGACAAAAATCAGCCAAGTACAGCTGGATGGCAACAAAACCGCTCATGTTCAAATTTTCAATATACTCCGCATCCCGCTGTTGTGCTTCTTTCCTAGCAAGATTCAATTCAGTCTGTAGAGTATCACGCGCATTCTGAAGTTTCGCAGTTATGGAGACTTCAGCTTCAAACTTTTCTTTGAAGCCTTGGAGGGCCTTGACTTCATTCTCAAGGTTAATGATCTTGCTAGAGCATTGAAGATGTTATGTCCTTAAGTTATGCATGTTTTCTTCACATGATTGATGTTCTTTAACTTCATTCTCAAGTTGAGTAATCCGGGAAATACATCCTTCATGTTCTTTGGCGGCGGCAGACTGTTGTTGAAGTTGGGATTCCAACTCCTTGTTTTTCTCTGAAAAAAGGTAGAGGCAAATAAGAACAGAAGCAGAGGCAATTAATAGAATCGCCGGGCAAGTATGAAAACCCTAAGAAAACTACCTTCTAGCTTATGCACATGCATACGAATACCCTCCTGGGCAACATTAATCTGATCCAATTTACTTAAAATCTCTTGATCAGAACAAGGACCAACAACTTGTTTGATTCTGAGTCTAAGAGAGTTATTTTCTTCATTTAATTGTCTAGCTCGGTCTCCATGGAGTTGGGCGAAATCTTTATGACGCTGAATCTCTTGACGAGCAGCATCCCTTTCGGCGGTCTTACAAACTAGTTGAGAAGATAGTCGAGTAACGATCGCTTTCTCATCTTTTAATAGAGAAGAGGTTCTCATATGCTCCACAGTAACTCTCTCCTTGGACTGACGCTCTAGTTCTGTTAAACGGGAAGCATTATCACGCTCACTCTTAATCCATTCCACGTCCGCTTGGGAAGCTTTGAGAAGACGATCAAGATTTACATTAAGGTCAGAGACATTACGTAACTCTCGGCGGAACCACTTAACATCTTGGTCAAAATCGAATAACATATTACACTACCTAGCGTTAGCATTAGCCAGGTTGTCAATCTCGATTTTGACTCGCTTTAATCGTTTGTCATGATGTTGTTGGCGACCTTATAATAGACAAGGACTAAAGGTTTTGGCAGAGGCAACGACAAAATGAAATGTTAAGTTGAAAAAACTAGAGAGAATGGCTAACCTTTGAGCTCTTTGTATTCTCCTGATTCCTTTTTAAGGTATAGGCGTAACCTGTTGGATTCCTTCTTTTCCTGAGATATCTGATGCTACAATATAGCTTTCTCCTTGCGAAGACCGTCAACCTCTTGCTTCAATTGAGAGCTTAGCGAAATGCTGCCAAGGTTTCGTTGAAATTCCTAAATGATAAAGGGATTAGTACGTTCGGAGAAAATGCTGGTAAAAATGGCAACTACAAAGCTGAGGCAACAACTTACCAGGACAACACCACAAAGCTGCTCATAGGGAGTGAGGTTAGAAACAGCGGCAGTAATCTCTGCATGTTTCAGCGCCAATCCAGGTGTGCTCAGCTTACTCATGGATTCAAGATAAAGGGTATTGGGACCGCCTTTGTCTTGACTGATCAGCTTCGAAAAAGATTCAGCCAACTTGTTCAGAGGTACCCGACCTTCAGCGGAGCTGCCACTGGCAGAATCTAAAGAGAGAAGCTGGAAAAGTAGCTTGGCGGCATCATCAACAGAAGATTGGATGGGCGTCTCCACTTCAACAGATGGGCGGAGAGGAGACTGCACCAGGTTTCCAATGGACTGGTCGACGCCACTCATGTCAGTATTAGTATGAGGCGGATCTTCAACAATGGGTTATTGACTTATAGTTTGAACAGTCTCGGTTGCATCCTTAACTTCCCCAACAGGTTTGCTTTGGTCAGCGGGTTTAGGAGATTCACTGCTAATAGTAGAATCAGCAACGGAATCGACACCCCCGGCAAGCTTAATGGAACCATCTTTCTTCTTGGACGCATCAACGGTATCATCCTTCTTTTTAGGCTCTGTGGGATGACCTTTCTTCTTGAACGTCTTAGGATCAATCCCCTTACCAGAATCAGTAGACGTTAAGCCGGGAAGACTCTTCATTTGGCTTTTGAGCCGCTCAAGGGCTTCCAGCTGCTGATCTTGTTCGCTCTTTTTCGGGGGTGGCTAAGGAAAGAAAATAGCTGTCGTCGTCAGTCCTGGCAACAAATAGAGGCAAATATATACATATATTTTGAAATTTAATAAAGTATTTGTTACCTGAACTTCGTCTCCACCTTTTCTTTCCTCTTCTTGTTTTTAGTCTTCTTGGCGTCGTCCTTAGAAGCTCCCTTGGCGTCCTTTTTGCAAAATTCAGGCTTCTTCATCCAATGACCAGTATCGCCAACAACGAATTTACCATCTTCCTTGATGTATTGATTCTCTTCAGTCCAGCGGACTTTCTAGAAGTCAACTTTGCCAAAGTGAGAGTGCTCAGGAGGGAATTCTTTTCGGACATCGGTCTTATTTTCGTCTTCCCAACCTTTAAGCCAGGGTCCTTCAACCTTGCAAGGAAGATCATTCCAGTGGTTCTCAGTCTTGGCTCGTACAGTGAGTTTGGCGACAGTTGAGGCGTCTTTATCAACGTCTCTCAAAAACCTCTTATCGCCATCGAAAGCTTTCTTGGATACAATACGATAAGCCCAAGACTCACCCGCCCTGTCGCAGTGTTTGACTTCATATTGAGCTTTGAAGTTCACTATGTCATACAGCTTTGGATCAGTAAATTCAGGATTCCGGGTAACTTTTGAATAGTTAGTAGTGCCCTTTCGGCGGGCAATCCACTCGTACATTATGCGTATGGAGTTGGATGTAAGCTGAGCAGGGCTCTTATCAACATAGACCAACATCTCAAGAAGGATAGGGTCAGCGGGATCATACAGCGGAAACCTGTACCCATCCTTGAGCTGACCAAGGGAAATAATGAGATTATTTTCATCCTGACCTTCTTGGCGGATGTCATCTAGGAGCAACGGTTCTGTGGAGGATGTGATGCCGTCAAGAGGTAAAATCTTGGGCGCTTTGTTATCAACATGGTATTTTGTGCAGTACTTGTCCCAATCGCCCCAGGAGCATTTCTTCTTAGCCTTTTTAGGTGTCGGCGACCGTGAAGATTCTTCACGGTCAGATTCATGAGTAGGGGTTGACGTCTCAGGTTTGTATGTGGTATCTGTGGAAGCCATTAAAGAAATAGAGATACCGGAAAACGAAAGAACTGCCGGTAACAGAGATTTGCAGAGGAAAAGAGTCGCCGGAGGAGTGAGAAGATAACCAAAATGAAGAAAATAGGAAGAACCAAGAAGAAAGGATGACTAGGAAGCGGATTTGGGTGGTGAAAACAAAGGAAAATGAAGAAAAAAAGGCTGAATCAGGTGGTCAGGCGACGGCGGTTAGGGTTTAAGAAGATGAACACTGAAGAAAGAGAGAAGAAGAAAAGTTTAGAAGGAGAAACTGAGTTGACTGGAAAAAGAAAGGAATTTATAGGGGAAAAACTTCAACCGGCTTGGTAGGTCATCAGGTCAAAAGGTACTGCCGAGATTCGCGGCATGCGACAAGACGTGGCGAGAATCTAGGGAGGTAGAGAAAGGAGTTGGGCATTTTCAGCGGAAGAGGATTTTTCATCTTCGGCGACTAAAGATCTTGAAGATGAAAGAGGCAAAATGTAAGTGTAGAAAATGCCTTTACCCATCAAGAACGTTCTAGAAGTGAAGCCGTATAAGAATATTACCTCAGAAATGTAGAACATTAGTAGCAGAATCTCTCTGCGGACGAATTAAGAAGATGAGATAGGCGTCTGTCTTAAGAAGGCTACAACAACGCATCCCATAGGAAGAAGAGGAAGGCGTACCAAGCAAAGTGGAGGTAGGCACGTCACCGACAAAAGCTGTGAATGTGGTTGAGCATTTAATTTAATGAAGATCAGAACGGTAGGATTGTCAGAGTTGACTCATTGACTCAGTGGGAAGTGAGTCATCATTCTTATCCAATTCGAGATTAGAGACGCTGAAGTATAAAACGAGGTCGGCGGTATCCAGGATCAGCGAGTGAGGACAAATATTGTCAGAGTCATGTTTGTTTGTATTAGCTGTAACCCAATATGTATAGCGCCTATATAATACCATGTATCTCAACCGAGAAAGTTGTTGGAAAAGTGAACTCTGGGGCTGATTTATAGAGAGATAAAGAAATCCATTCTTACTCTCCATAACTCAGAGACTAGTGAAGAACTTGACATTTGTAGAGTGATTATCATTGTCAAGGTGAGGAATAACACAAAACATGAGTTAATAAGATATACTTAAGAGTACTTGCTTTGCTTGTTAATAGTTCTTCTTATATGATGCATTTTACTCAATACGTCATTAACTCCTGCCATATATACCTCTGAACTTTCTTATACTCATCTTATTCTTAAGTATTTGTATTATAAGTACATTTCATATTGGTTAGAGTGTGTGTATTGGTAAAATCTACTCCATGGGGATTTTACCAATTACAACCCTTGTTCTGAATTCTTCATACGAAGGTGCAACCGAAAGTGGATATCTATGTATTGTTGTTGCTAAGTTCTGTTGAGGTATTGTTGCTTCGTCTGTGGTTGAAGTTGGCTGAAAATTATGTTCCAGATTAGCATACTCTAGGGCATTGGAACAACAAGTGAGCAGTGGACTCAATTGAAGAGCTGCAGTAAACACATATGTTGTTAGTAGTAATGTTTCTTCTTAATAATAGGTCAAGGGATGTAATTCCCTTTCTAGTGACTTTCCAAACGAAAAGTCTAACTTTTGGTGGGCAATACAGATTCCAAATCTTTTTATCAAGAGTTAGAACTGCAGACTGTTGGCTAGGGTCCGAGTGATGACGAAGTATTAATTTCTGATAACCTGTCTTTGTAGATTACTCTCCAGTTTTGTTGAAGGGCCAAATGAATTTGTCTTTAGTACTCTCCGAAGGCAGATGGATGCTGAAGATTGTTTGCGCAACCAGGAGCGGGAAGTCATGTAAGATGAGTTGGTGGTTACAAGAGTTTGTATATGATTGCATTAAGGAAGCAACATTGAGTGTTAGTGTCTATATTTATATTGGGTTCTGAACCGGGCAGTGGTTTGGAATCAAAAAATCATTAATGGGCGTCGGAACCCCATATCCAATCTTAGAGAAATATAAAACCTTGAGATCTGTTGAGACTTTGGCTAAACCTTTCCAAATGGTGCTTGCATTATCCGGGGGTGCGGTAGAAAAGGCGATTGCAAGGTTCCATCCAAGTATTTGTGGTAGCATAAGCTGATCCATATTGTATGTGGTTGAGAGTGATTAACGGTAGGGGTAAGTGATGTAGTGATCATTACCAATCTACCAACTTGATTGGGACATTTCCGTATCCACCCTTTAGTCTTCTTCTCCAATCTGTTGTCAAGTTCTGTGAATGTGTGATTCCGCCTTCTTCCAAAGCTGAGTTGAACTCCTAAATAAAGTGGCACATGAGTCGTGGTTCTGATGCCGAAGAATTGAGTCAACCAGTTTGCTTGATCCGAGCTCAGTTGAGGATGATGAATAATTTGCGACTTGTTTTTATTGATTGCCTGTCCAGCAGAAGAGCTATATTTATGCAGTAATGATAAGAGATTTTCTTCAAATTCCTGATCTGCAGAACAAGTAATCAATAAATCATCAACATACATTAAGTGCAAAATAGACGGGACATTCCTCGAGATTTTCAGTCCTTGCAAGTCTCTTTTTTGCTGTTGCACCGCCAAGAGAAGGAAAAATTTACATGCTCAATAAAGCAAAATTTGTTCAACTAAAGCCGTTTTCTAGTCTGTTGCATATCATCGGAGGATATATGATAATTAACAAAATTAAGCAACAGTTTTGCAAGTGTATCCACAACATTGTTACACTTTCTATTAACATACATCAACTTCAAACTTTTACTAAGAAAGACTGAAGTTGAGTGACTCCTCGTGCTAAAGTTCTTAGGCTAGTTCCTATGGAGCACATAAAACACAAATTATGAGTGTTTTCGTGGGCCATGGAACTAGCAAAGAGCTATTTTGACGTTGCAAAGTTTCAAATATGCAACCTAACAACGTCATATGAAAAATCTATCGTCGATGGTTTTTTCGTCGAGGTAGATGGAAAAACCATCGATGATGGAATTTCCATCTATAAATCTAAATTTTCTCCTAATTTTTAGTTTAACAAATCTTTTTAAATTAAAATCGGTCCCACATATATATATTTATCTAATTTTTTAATCTTTCTTTACTATGTGGACCCACAAAATATCTTAAAATACTCAACTTATATCAAATTTGTTTTGTTTTCCAACTGACTCATTTTTGATTTGGTAGGCCATTTTGGATTGCAAAAGAACTATTTTGAATGCTCGAACCAGCCTTAGCAAAAAAAAATAAAAAAAAATCAGTGTGTTTTTACACTTTTACGGTGCTTTCGTTAAATAGTTAAGAATTTGATATGGCACAAGCGGAAGCTGTAAGAAACCAAAAACAATTAGTCAAGATAAACCTAGAAGAATCCACTCCTAGCAACTCCAATCCAGGAGTTATCTCCAATCCAAGAGATGCAACTCTAATCCAAGAGTTAAGACAGATAAAAGGTTTGATAACCCAAACTGAACAATAGTATTAATCGAGTAAAAACTGAATGGTTTACAAGACAGAACGTTTCATACTTATATGACTGACAAACCCTAACAACCCTTAGCCTAAGACACAATAACAATCAAAGCAAATCTCTAAATATCTAGGACCTAACAAAGATAACTGATATCCTCTTATATCTTCCCCTCTATTGGACTCCTACTTAAAAACAGGAAGATACGCAAATCTGCAGCAAAAAGGAATTAGTATCAACCACTATGACCTGTTTGGATACGTCCCATATCAGAATTCCCGCGAAATCTTCAAGGCTAATTCCGTTATATTAAGACCTTTTGAACTCATCTGGATGGACCCATGATCTAATCTAGATCCCATTTTTTTTTGACAAAAAAATGGTTGATATTATTGAAAAGGAAAAAATAGAATGGGGATATAGAGGAAGCCCAGAGAAGGCCCAAAAAAAAAAAAAAAAAAAATTACAAAACAGTTACAGTATAGCTAACTGTTATATCCCATAATATCCTCCCAATTTGTTATCAAATCTCTGAAGGTGATGAATTTGAACCACTGACACAGAGATCCCCATTTATATAGCAAACGCTTGACTTCATTTATGAGAGAGTCAAGATCTTTGCCCCTTTTCTTTGCCATAACCCTTTGATTCCTCTCAGTCCATAGAGCCGAAAGAACCGCAAATGGGACCAGAGGCCATATCTTCTTTCCAAACTTTTTGCCCTGACAAGCATTCCATGCCTCCAATTGCTGTATCACTGTGTCTTTTTGGGACCAAGGAATGTTGAAAGAAGAGGAAAAGTAATTCCAGATCGCCTTGGAAACCCTGCAATTGAGGAGGATATGATCAACCGTTTCCGTTGTTCTGTTGCAGAGGCTGCAAATGCTACTGTCACATGGAGTACCTCTCTTTTCCAGATTGTCCACTGTTGGAATTGAATTATGCACCGCAAACCAAGCAAAGAGCTGTGCTTTCCTGGGGACGTTCTTCACCCATATATATTTGAAGCTTGCAGTGGTGTTAACATTTTGTAGCTGCCATTGATACCCATCTTTCACTGTATAGCTGGAGCCACTGTTGGATATCAATGAATCATCACCTTCAGTTAGAGTTGGAGGTGTACCCAAATGTCTGCGGAGTCTAGAGAGTTCTCTTCTTTCTTCTCTACTTGAATGGTGCTTGAGTTGAATGGCCCATCTGCCATTTTGAATGAGATCAGATACCTTTGCATCCTTAGCAACAGCTGCCTTATATGCTTTCTTATAGGTCAGGTAGAAAGGTACTGACCCCTTCCAGTTGTCCCTCCAGAAACTGACATTCTTCCCTGAAGATAGCTCCACAGAAGTCATACCTTGCAACACTGCTTTCTCATTTTGAATTGCTCGCCAAAATCCTCTGCCATATGGTAGTGTATATTCATTTGACCATACATCTTCATCATTGGAGTTTGTAATATGCTGGATAACTTTTCTCCACATCGCATCCTTCTCAGTTTTAAATCTCCAATGCCATTTGTTTAGGAGTGCCTTGTTGATAGCCCTTAAACTTCTTAAGCCAATTCCTCCCAATTCTTTTGGCCTACACAATTTGTCCCATGCAATCCAGTTGATCTTTTTCTTAGATGTTGTTGTGCCCCAGAGAAACTCCCTCATGATTTTGATTAATTTCTTTTCCACTTCAACTGGCATTGGAATTAGGGACATAAAATAAGAAGGTAAGCTGAGAAGTGTACTATTTATAAGTTGTACTTTAGCTGCTCTTGAGAGAAATCTTCTTTTCCATTTTGCCAAGGTTTTGTTGAACTTCTCGATGATCCCGTTCCAAATGGTAGATTGTTTTGGAGTACTGCCTAGAGCCATGCCCAAATATCTGATAGGAAGAGTCTCCACTTGACAATGCAGTATGGCAGCAATGTCTGCGATCTTGTTATCCGCTCCAATGCTCACCACCGTACTCTTTTCAAGATTCACTTTCAATCCGGTGATTGCTTCATACACTTGCAACACCATTACCAAGTTTTCTACCATCTCTTCTCTTGCGTCTAAAAAGATCAAGGTGTCGTCTGCAAATTGCAGATGTGACACCTTAATGTCAGAGTTAATGCTGAAGCCCGATATCATGTTTAGTTGCTCAGCTCTCACCAACAATTTAGTTAGTACTTCAGCCACCAGAATGAAGAGGAACGGAGACATAGAATCCCCTTGTCTGAGTCCTTTGTGGTGCTGAAATTTACCCGAAGAGGAACCATTAATCAGTAATGAAGACTGAGCAGTTGAGAGACACCATCTGACCCACATTCTCCATTTCTTACCAAAGCCTGAGCTTTTGAGCAAGCTATCCACACAATGCCAATTCACATTGTCGAATGCTTTCTCTATGTCCAACTTGCATAATATCCCAGGTACTTGAGCTTTCAATCTTGCATCTAAAAGTTCTCCAGCAATCAAGATTCCATCTTGAATTTGCTTACCCTTTATGAAAGCTCCTTGGTGTTCTGAGATGAGTTTAGGAAGCACCACCTTAAATCTGTTAGCCATGATCTTTGAAATGATCTTGTACATGCTTCCAACCAAACTGATGGGTCTGAATTGCTTAGGGGAATTTGACTCTTCTCTTTTAGGGATTAATGAAATGAATGCACAGTTGAGTCTTCCATCAAGATATCCTGTTGAATGAAATTCCGAGATGACTGCCATAATATCTTGTTTGAGAACAGGCCATGCCACTTTGAAAAATTCCATACAAAACCCATCCGGACCAGGTGATTTAGCATTTCCACATCCCTTAATAGTAGACCATACCTCATCTTCCGTGATTTCTCTTTCCATCCACACCATTTCTTCTTCTGAAATTTTAGAAAAGTTACTCTCATCTAGTTGTGGTCTCCATGGATGTTCTTCCTTAAACAAGTTTGAGTAGAAATCAAAGAATTCTTGCTTGATATCATCCTGGTTGAAATTATCTTCATTGTTGATAACCAGTTTATGAATAGTATTTCTTCTTCTCCTTCCATTTGCCAACTGGTGTAGATATCTAGTATTGCAGTCACCCTCTTTAAGATGTCTAGATTTGGATCTTGTAAGCCACTTTCTATGCTCATCTATTCTGATTTTCTTGAGTGACATTTTCAGCTCAACTCTTGAAATGAATTCATCAACATCTAGCTGTCTCCCTTCTTCTAGACTGTTAAGAATATCAATCTTTTCAATGAGATCCTTCTTCTTTTGAAATACCTGACCATACTCCTCTCTTGCCCATCTTTTGATAAAGAATTTCAGAGTTTGTAGTTTCTTGAACCAAACAAAGCTAGGAGATCCTATGTACTGCATTGTGTTCCACCAGACCTCCAAATTTTGCAGGAAATTTGCATTTGAGAGCCAAAAGATTTCAATCCTAAATGGGGGCTTAGGGGTTGAAATATTACCAGTTGTGAGAATTACTGGTGAGTGGTCAGATGCATTTCTTGAGAGAACTATTTGAGCAATATTAGGAAACTTGACTTCAAATGCATGTGAAACAAGAATCCTGTCCAACCTGCACAAAACAACTTCCTTCTGCATATTTGTCCATGTGTATAGTCCTCCATTTGCTGGTAGATCAATTATGTCATCATGTTGAGCCATAAACTCATTGAACAGCTTCTTACCTATCTTGGAACCCCCAGGTTTGTTTCTCTCCCAACTCTTCCTTACCGCATTGAAATCACCAGCAATAACCCATGCCTCTGTGCACCAACCTGAAAGGTTCTCCAATTCTTCCCAAAACTCCAGTCTTTCCTCATCATCACATGGAGAATAAACATTTGAAAGAGTCCAGATAAAACCATCACTTTTGTTTCTAAATTTATGACTTAAGGTATTTGCTGAGAACTCTTCCTCAATGCATTCTACCTTCTCATCATCCCATATAGTGAGCATCCCCCTACCTAGACCTTGAGAAGGTACCATACTCCATTTGTGGTTTTCATTACCCCATAAGTTTTTAATCAGCCAGCTTGTAATGACCATCATCTTTGTTTCTTGAATTACTACTGCTGTAGGCCTGTATTTCTTAATGAGCTCTGTTAGGTTGTCTATTTTGTCTACTCCATTTAGTCCCCTAGCATTCCAAGTTAGAATGTTAGCATCCATTGGAAATATTCTTCACCCCTGAGTATACTTGAACTACTTCCAAAGCTCCCACTTCCTTCATTGGTGTGAAAAGACCTTGTTCATGCTTTTCAACAATGCCTGCAAAAATCTTCTGCACTTCTCTTATCTTTCCATTGTGTTTTGTTCCCAGGTTACAGCTCACTTCCATTAACAATTCCACTGTGTTAGAAATTGTATCAATGTTGCTATCCACATCAGAATTTAGCTGCTCAATATCAATTATAACTTTGCCGTCCCTAACTTTGATGTGGGAGTTTTCATATCTGACCAGACTCATGCAAACATTGGAGTTGGGAGAAGCCTCTAAACATTGCATTGATGGTGTATCTGGAACATATTCAGTGTTGATAGAGCTCACAATCTGCATTCCCATTGGTGTAGAATCATGTCTTGCATCTATAGCGCCCTCTTCCCTTGAAGCACTTTCTGGTATCTTCTCAGCTGTATCAACAATGTCTGCTGGAATTTCACCCTCTTCCAATTGATTTTGAGAGATCATATCTGGATTTGAGGATACATTAGGAGTCGGGGTTACAGTTTCCGTAACTGCATTCAGCTGCTTTTCCTTCTCGAAAAATTTGGTAAAGAGATTGGGAATGGGTTCCATTCTAATACCAGCATCCTTTACCCAAACTTTTGGTTTTGTTTGAGGCCCATTTAGAGTAAATGTTTCCACCCCAGAAAAAACCCCCCCTTGCACGTGTGCAATATGGTTATCTCTCACAAGCTTATTATTCAAATGAAAATTCAAATTTGAATTTGAATTTGAAATCAGATTTGCAGGAGATGTCAGAGGTCTAACGGACTCTGAGCACATACCTGACGAATTTTCTGACACACCGTCGAGGGTCTTCATCAACTTCCGATATTCTTGCAACGACGGCGTTTTCCCGGGCCGGAAAAAAGCATCCCACTCGAAAGCCAGAGTGAGATTTTCTCCATCAACTTCCCAATCCAATGCCATTGGAATTTTGTAGATGTCTCCCTTTATGGCTATTCTGCAAATGGATGGATTTCTCATAGCTGTATCTTTGGAGATTTCTGCCAGACCACCAAGAATCTTCCCCAAATCCTGAAAGTTTTTTCTTGACCAAAGATGGAGTGGGAGTCCTTTAATCTTGATCCAGGTTTTCCTTTCATTTATTGCTTCAGGTGGTATGCAGTGAGCAGAGCCATTACTTCTTCTTACATCAAAAAATACTCCCTGTTCAGACCATCTTAAAGGGACCCAAGATTTCATCCATTCATCGTCATTATTAGGAGAGAATAATGCTTGATTCTTTGAGATGATTTCCAGTTTTAGATATCTGTTCCATCCAAGCTTTGATGAGACAATTTTTGCAACTCTATTCCATGAAAGATTGCCCTTGATGGTGACGACGATTTTCCTTTCAGATCTGTCCTTTGGAGTAGTCATTATTGATGGGTGAGAAGGGAAATCAGATTGAATAGGTGTATCTTGTACTGTGCTTTTTGAGCCAACAATGACGTCAATACAGTCTTTAAAGTTTACCCATCCAATCTCTTTCTCACCTTTAGGTATGCAGAGAACATTATTTCTTTTCTTACTTTTATCATACCTAGTTACTTTCAGAAATTCTCCCTTGTCATTGTTTCGGATCTCGATGCAAAAAACCAAATCTCCTTCTCTATTACTCCATCTGACTTCTCCAGGTTTATTCTTCTTGTTCAAAATTCTGGTGACAATACCCGACAACCAGACCCCCATTGATTGAGAAATCAACAACCAAAAACGAAGATTTTTACGACCCTTTTCTTCGATCTTAATTCCATCTGTATTACCCAGTTTGATTCTTGTGAAATCAAAGGATTTCCATTCAATTTGAAAAGATTTTCGGTGAGTCATGGTGAGTTGACACGACCGATCCTCAGAGAGAATTTAAGTCAAGTTGAATTTGCAGTTGAACTTCTGAGAATTGGATAATCTAGATCCCATTGATGTCATTCAAATCACTCCCCATGGTCAACGACGAAAGTAATTTGACCAAATGATTAACGTGATTTGTTAATAAATATCAACGGCTGTTAAATGAATAGATCAGATCCACTGATCCAGTATTAATAGATTGTGTATAATCTTTTCATTTCTTCAAACCTTATTCAACTTTTAATACAAAATTTCTTCCTTAACCTTCGCTTCTCTTTTGTTTCTTTGTCCTAAAAATAATTTCATTTCATTATTTTCTCTCTCACTTAAAAAAAAAAAGACAAGCACTGAAACAAGAACAGAAAAGAGAATCTTCAATGGCTTCTTCTTCTACTACATCTGATTATAATCCAGATGTGGAATTAGTGGAAGAAGCTACTCATAAAATTAGGTCAGAATTGGTAGAAGAAGAAGAAGATTTGTTGAAATTTCCAGAGATACCACAAATAAGGATACCAGAGAGATCTGAAGGTAGTAGTAATAATAGTAGTACCAATCAAAATGCATGGTCAAGTGCATTTCATGCTAGGTCGCATTCAACAACACCAAGAAGTAGACAAAGTTCTCCAAGAAGTCCAGCTGGTTTTCGTGATAATTTTGGTTTATTAGCTTCTTCTGCTTCAAATAGCAATCATGGATCTCCTCCGTTACAAGCAACGAGATTTTCTAATTTGTATAACAATAGATCTAATTCTTCCAATCTGAATTCATGGAATTTCCTAAAGATTTTTGGGGTTCTCTTAAGAAAAAATACGAATCAACAACACCAACAACAGAGGGGATTGGGATTGGGATTGGGGTTGGTAACTAATAAGAGTAAAGGAAAAACAGGTGGTGGGAGAGTATGGTATAGAAAAAAGAGAGTTAGAGGTTTAGTTGTAATTATTGGTTTGATTGGTTTCTTTTTCTTAATGAATTGGTGGATGCTTTCTCGTCTTCCCGATGATTCGGCTCTTAATTCTAATCATGGTTTCTCGAATGTTAACTCTTCTTCGGTCCGGGTATGATTCCTCTTTTCCGTCGTTCATTTAGCCATTTCTTAGAATCCTCGTAAATATGTTCTTGTTATGTATGTAATTTATAGGGGGAATGGAGTAAATTTGGTAAAGGGAAAAGACCCCAGAGAGTGTTATTCTCTAGAATGTTGGCTTTAGCAGCTCATGCCTTGGCTGAGGTAAACCAATTTTAGATATTGAGTTTTATAATTTACAGGACATTCTAGTCTTTGGTGGATTTGAGCTTGCATTGATTCTTTGGACCATGTGTATGTATAGGGAGAGAGCAAACCTGAGCCCAAAGATTTGTGGTTGGAACCTTTACTTCCTGTTTCTGCTTGGAAACGTTGTGCTGAAGAACGCAACTGGGAACCCAATGGTAACATACTAAATTATTACTGTTTGAGGAACTTAAGCTGTATTTTTTTTCTTTGTTGCTGGTGGTTTTAAACGGTTTTACTTGCGAAATTTTGAATTGTAGAGGGCCGCAATGGATACATTATTGTAAGTGCAAATGGGGGCATGAACCAGCAGAGAGTAGCGGTGAGTACTAAAAGACAGAATTTGGATCTAGTCCTATAGTTTTGAGGTTGAATTATGGTTTGGTGAAAAGTTGTAAATTTCTATATACAAAATTTGACACCTGAAAATTGTCTGTTGTTCTTGGTAACAGGTATGCAATGCTGTTACTCTTGCCCGATTACTTAATTCAACTCTTATTGTTCCAAAATTTTTGTTCAGTAGTGTTTGGAGAGATGTAAGGTAACTTTCTTGTATTATTGTTTTTCTAGCCAGGGATTCGATGTCATAAAAAACTGCTCATAGAAAGTTTAAATAGCTACTATTATATTTCTTGATAGATTGACATGATTTCGTGTGTGCATGCCACACTGTTAATTGCCGTTTCCATCGTTTTGAATTAATTTTAGCCTGTTTAGTGCATTTATGGTTATTTTCAGAGTCTATTCTAGTTTTAAACATACTTTTCTTGGTAGAAATATATGGAAAATGACAAGGTGATACTGTTC
The DNA here is from genome assembly GCA_023529015.1 of Papaver nudicaule. NCBI lineage: Eukaryota > Viridiplantae > Streptophyta > Magnoliopsida > Ranunculales > Papaveraceae > Papaver > Papaver nudicaule. Next base: position 13,405 of record JAJJMA010291637.1, on the reverse strand, counting down.
ATTTCCTAGTCAATTCAGCGATATCTATCAGGAAGAGCATTTTATCAACTACTTGAAACCTGATATTCGGGTAGTTAAGGAACTTCCCGTGGAACTGAGATCACTCGATTTGGAAGCTATCGGTAGCATTGTAAGTACTTCCTTATCCAACAATCACATTCTCTATTGCAGTTAATGCAAAATTTTCCCACGTTGTGCCTTATTGAGATTCCTCTTTGCATTAATTACCCAAATGAATTTTTGCCAGGTGACTGATTCAGACATTATGAAAGAGGCCAAGCCAAGCTTTTATCTGAAACACATTCTCCCAGTCATCCTTAAAAATAGGGTTGTCCATCTGATAGGATTTGGGAATCGCCTCGCTTTTGACCCAATACCATTTGAGTTGCAGGTACCATGATTTTGACAACACCAATGTTTAGAGGAGTTTTTCAGTTGTAAGAACTCTTTTTGGAATTTTATGTTTCTGTAACATCTCTTCCTAATTGAGGCACTTCATCTAGAGACTCCGATGCAGATGTAACTTTCACGCACTGCGATTTATTCCAAAGATCCAAGAATCTGGTGCACTACTTCTTCAGAGAATGCGTCAACACAAGCCTCACAGGGGTCCGTTGGACCAGTATCTGGTTGGTCCATTTGCGTTAAATTCAAGTATGGATCAAAATACACATCCTGCAAAGAAATCCAGATATTTGGCTCTACATCTGAGATTTGAAATTGACATGGCAGCACACTCCATGTGTGAGTTTGGTGGTGGTGTAGAGGAGAGGGAAGAGTTGGAGGCATATCGTACAGTTCATTTCCCTGCACTGACTCATCTAATGAAAACAACTAAGTATGTTCATCTAGCTTTTATTGGAAGCTCTAAATTAAATTCCATGCATTCAAGAAGGTTTCTCTTGTCTCTCTAGTGCTCCCTTATTTATATTTTTAGAATTCATTATTTTGCAGATTACCTTCTGCTCCAGAGCTGAGGTCGGAAGGCAAATGTCCTTTAGCACCTGAAGAAGCTGTACTTATGCTCGCAGCTCTTGGTTTCAAACGTAAGACACGTGTATATCTTGCAGGTGCACATATTTACGGGGGAAAGTCAAGATTAGCTGCTTTGACCAATTTATACCCTAATTTGGTCACCAAAGAAAACCTGCTTTCATCTTCTGAGATCGAACCATTTACGAACTACTCGTCACAGGTAACACAGCTCAATCCCCCCTCTTCCATTAAAAGTTTCATCTTTTTGTGAATGATGCACATAAAAAAGAATACAGATGATTATTAATATTGGTGTGTTTTAAACTACCTAAATTTCTGGTGTTGATATGGGCAAATCAATTCATTCTGCAGTTAGCTGCTTTGGATTTCATAGGTTGTGCAGCAGCTGATGCATTTGCTATGACAGACTCTGGGAGTCAATTATCATCGCTAGTAACCGGATATCGTATATATTACGGGGATGGTAGAATGCCTACTATTAGGCCAAACAAACGCCGTCTTGCTAGCATTTTCACAAAAAATTCAACAATAGAGTGGAGAGAGTTTGAAGAGAGAGTAAGAAAAGCAGTGAAAGAGAGCAAACAGGTGCAAGAGAGACCTGTTGCAAGAAGTATTTACAGACATCCAAGATGTCCAGAGTGTATGTGCAATACTACATCAACAGATTTGGTTAGTAGAAGATTATTAATCAATTAGAGTTGTATAATTCTTTTTTTAAATTTTTTGTTATAGTTAATATTTTCTTTGAAGCTCAAATGAATGAGCCAAGAGGAAAATTGTGTTTAATATTGGAATTTGTAACCCATCCGAAAAAAAAAGAGAAAAAAAAAGGAAAGGGCACTAAAACATGAACTGAATGGCCCAATTTTTAGTCATTTTCTTGCTCAGATGCCAAAACTCATTGGTAAACAAAATACAATCTTCAACAGTTTTAGACTTTTAGGTGATAATCTTTGTTAGGACTGACTCCGATATGTAAAACCCTAATGAGATATAATCCTTTGAATTGGTGATTAGCCACCTCTTTTATGAACAAGATATAAATAAACTGATTTGTATTGATTATTGGATGATTATAAGCCCTGGAACAAATCTATGAATATATAAGAGAACATGACTTGATTCCTAAGCAAATGATAAATAAGGAAACATATACTAATTCCTAAAATAACTAGACCGATTGGTGTTGGTATCCCAACATCCCCAACCCTTTCAGACACAACTTGTCCTCAAGTTGGATCATAAAACGAATTCCATACTCATCCTGCTCCGCAAATGCTAGCCAAGGTGGCTTCCAAATTACGTATCAACATGTTTAGAAATGCGAACCAAAGTGGCTTCCATAATCTTGATAGGCTTGAGAAAAGCACTGTTGCAAGATGCAACCGGATGATACTTGGTTGATAACTTTTGAATTTTCTTGCCTCAATCAAATAATGTTCGAGCAAAACCGTCTCTGCAAACTAATTTGTTGCAAAAAATTCTAAATTCCTTCATGCTTCCAGCTCTTCATAAGTCATATCACTATATTTCCCTCCTATTACTCCACCCTCCTTAAATAGAACCTTGTCCTCAAGGTCCGGTCTTGGCTCCATTCGGCTTCCATAGACTTTAGGTGTAAGTAGTAAGTAGTGCAAGATGAAACCTTCACGGCTGTCGTCGACTATAACCTTTAACTTTATAAGCTCAATTTTCTAATTAATAGAAGAGACATGTTCCAGCACCAAAAATTGAACAAATAATGCATGTGCCTTTTTTAGTTTAACCAAACCTTCATCAGGAGTATTACATTCAGTTGCACCAAGAGTGAAAACAACCAGTTTACCACACGACTGTTGTGCATACTTCAGTTCATAAGCTAATCCATGTAAATTCTCTATGGCACATCCTATATAAGTCACAAATCTATCACTAGACAAATATATAGCAGTAATTTTCTTTGTGGCATTTTAGCAAACAGCTTACCCGCATGGCAATTATCAGCATCAAGAAACAAAGGATCTATAGAACCAAAATCTGGTTGATACTCAAGTCTAGAAATCAATCGCAAAACCAATTCCCGACAATAATATGATGTAGCTTCATACTTCCCACGATCAAATAATATTCGAACGTAATCATAAGGAAGATAAGAAAAATTATTACCACTATGTTTGCTGTTGAGTACCCAATTTTTCCCACTAGTTTCTTTATCACTTGTAGACTGGATTAGGTTGTACAATTCCAATACCTCCTTGTTAGCAAAAACCGCTAATGATATTCATCCCGGGGGAATCCCGTGTGAGACAGAACTCAGCGGGTGGACCCGCTGATTTTTTTGGTGGGACCCGCTGGCCGAAATCTAAACGTACGCCAGCCGTTGGATGCGTCCACGGGATTTTTCGGCGTGATTTTTCGGCGTACGTATAGAATTACTCAGCAAAAACATACATTTGAGTACCCATCGTATCAATAGAATTACTCAAATCAGGTAAGATTTCGTCTTCATGTGGTTTTAAAGTAACTAAATCCTCCTCTTAGTCGACTAATAAGGAAGGAACCACTTCAAAATCAAGAGAGGCAGTTTGTTTTTCTTCTAATGGAGATGAATTAGTTTCAATATCTTGGGAAATAATTTCTTCCGCAACCTTCGTGCCTTCAAGAAACTCATTTATCTCCTCTAATTGTTCTTCTGTTGATGGAAGGAAACTATATTCGACAACTGGGCTGACATGTTGGGGTAGAGCAGAAGTAGAATTGGAGTCCAAAATTCTGGATTATGTGAACCCAACAACTACATGGGTGTTACTTTGATCCGTCTCAACATCAAGAGTTTCACTAGCCGGGAGTATTGACGAAGCCTTCTCTTGTTGCTTAGTTTTTTCTTCACCGTTTTCACTTTCGTCTGGCATAGTATCAGATTGAAAAAGATTGAGCGATTTGGTACATATTTACGCTTCCTTGGAAAGAGTGTTGCAAGGATCAATATGAGTGTGAGATCCAAATCGAGAACGAAGTCTATGAAGGAATTCTGGCCATGTTTTTTCCCCGAAAGAGGCTTCGGCAATTATATACCACATCTTTGCTTTACCCTTGAAATGGACAGCAACCAAGGGTACTTTTTGAGCATCAGGTACACCTAGAATACGAAAGTAGAATTCCACTTCAATAATCCAGTCTTCCAGATAGTGTCCATTAAATATAGGGAACTTCACACCATTGTTTGTCTTGGAAGCAAGATCAGGACGAAGAATGAATGCAAATTTCTAGAGACTGTCTGTAATACTGTCTGCAATAGTGTCTATATTTTTCATAGTTTCTGTACGCGATTCTTGCAATACACAAGTCATCTTCAAAATAAATATTGCAGCATTTTATTTTTTTTTGATAGGTACGGTAGAAAAGAATGGAATTGATATGATGAAGTAGCGGAAGATGTGATAGGAAAAAAGAATTGGGATAAAAACTGGGCTCAGATTGAACTGCTCTGATCCAGATGTTAGGATCCGACTCTGATATGTAGAACCATAATGAGATATAATCCTTTGAATTGGGGATTAGCCACCTCTTTTATGAACAAGATATAAATAACTGGTTTGTATTGATTATTGGATGATTATAAGCCCTAGAACAATCTATGAATATATAAGAGAACATAACTTGATTCCTAAGCAAATGATAAATAAGGAAACATATACTAATTCCTAAAATAACTAGACCGATTGGTGTTGGTATCCCAACAATCTTCTACTACGTTTGAGTTGTTTGTTCAAAATGGGAGCTTCTGCACTTCTCTCCAAAAGTGACAAATCGGTAGCTGAACCAAATCTGAATCGTCTGAAGGGGTTGACAAGGTGGCTACTCTCCCGTTTTACGGGAAAGTCTCCTCCAGCAGGTGCGGAGCCCACACAAAAATGAGTAAGGCTGTTTGTGCAGTTTGTTTCACTGCAATTTGAATTTCCAACCAAATTTTGGCACTCGTTAAATGACGTTAAATGTTTTATCAGCCAGACCTCGAGAACAACCAGTAGAAAACCAACACCCGGGCCAATTCATTCTTGCACCTTTTCGGAACTTCCAGCGAAAGATGCACCTTTTATGAACTGCTCTTCTTCTACGCCTTCCACTAGGGCAACATTAAGGACGATTATAGAAAGAGAGAAAAAAAAAGTTCAAGTCAACTCAGAGAGCGATAGTCAAAGGCGATTTTTTTTTTCTGGTGGTGCGATTTTTCTAGGGTTGATTTCTTTCTCTTTTCCGCCATTTGGGGGTATGGCCTCCTCCATGCCGCCGCTACTTTTCACCTCTCAGGATGTAGCTGGCTCTTATTTGAGAAGATCTGATGGTTCTGTTGGTTTGCATTCTTGTGATATGGTTGATGAAGGTTGTCGTAACTCTGATAATTTTCCTAAGTTGGTCCTCATTCTTTACTCGTAAGAAGGAAGCTGTTCCTGGTGCTTGTATGAAGTTCAAGCCACCATCATTTCTTGATGGTGAAAGGGTAATTATTGTTGAGCCTCCTGCTCTTGAAGCTAAGTACAAAAGATGTGAGAAATTGGTGATTGGGGTTTTTGTTGGAAAAAGGGCTTACTATCCTGTAGTTAAAGCTGCTCTTGAGAGAGCGTGGAAGACAAAAGGTAATTTAAACTTACTTTCCATGGTGATTCAACTTTTATTTTTGATTTTGATGAGGAGGAAGACAGAATTGCTGCTCTAGAGCATGGGGCTTTTTTTATTTCAAGACGATTGTTCATAGTTCAGCCATGGCATCCTGAGATTGAAGAAGAGATTGTTGAATTGAAGTCTGTTCATGTATGGTTAAACTTGAGGAAGGTACCATTATTTATGTGAGATAATGAAGGTTTGAGTGCATTAGCCAGTTATCTTGGAAGACCCATTATGATGGATGCACAAACTTTAAATAAGACTAGGATGAGTTATGCGCGAGTTTGTGTTGAAATGGATGTTAGAAGTGATTTTCCTAATTCTATTCCACTGATTATTGGTGAAAAGAGGATCAATGTGGAGGCAGAATATTCATGGAAACCTCCTAAGTGTGACCATCGTGTTGTTTTTGGTCATACCCAAGGTTCTTGCTCTAAACTTAAGGGGGAAAAAACAGTTGTTGCTGCTAATGTTGCTGCAGCTAAGGCAACTGAAAAGCAAAAGATATCTGAAGTTTGGATGGTTAAACACTCTAAGAAGACTAGCTCTAATAAGAGAGCTAGAGATCCTTCTGAGGAGGAGGGAGTTGTTGTGACTGCCAGTGAAACGGAGTGTGTGGATAATATGAGTGATAGATAAGGAGATAATCCTCTCATGCTTGCAAGGTAGGATTTGCCAACTAGTAATAAGTATGATCTTCTTAATTTTGAGAATTCAGAGAGAGTGTTGGCTGATATTACTCACAAAGTTGTTGGTGGTGGTGGTTTCTGTTTCCCATTTGGTACAACAGTGGTCTGGTGGGAGGAATAGTCAGACTGCACCAAATACTTCTTCTAGAGCTTCAAAAGCTGCTACAAATCATAACCAAGCTAGATCATCAGCTAATGGACTTCAGACTAGAGCTACTGACCTTAAAAAAGTCAGTAGGGGTAAGAAAGCTCATCTCATAGATACAAATGTTTAAGGCTACTGCTTGGAATGTGAGAGGGTGGAATGATCCTCTCAAACAAGTAGAAGTAGGTAGATTAATAAGAGAGAATAAATTGTCCATTATGGGCATTTTGGAAACTCATGTTCAGAGTATGAATAAAGATAACTGCAGAAAGAAAATCAATAATAAATGGCAGTTTGTTGATAATTATGATATGGATAATTCTGGTAGGATTTGGGTGGGTTGGGATCCAAGTGAGGTGACTATTAGTCTATCACCGTGCTTCGTACTTCTTCTCAAGCCATTTTTCTTGGATGTTTCTACTTCTAAGAAGTTTAATTTTGTCCTTACTTTTGTTTATGCTTATAATAATGCTACTCAAAGAGTTGCCATTTGGAATGATCTCTGTGATTTTGCTAGCTTTGATGAGAGGCCTTGGATAGTTTTAGGTGATTTTAATTTTATCCTTTATGCTCATGAGAAGATTGGAGGAGCTGAAGTTACTTCTTCTCAGATGACTGATTTTCAGAATTGTAGAAATGAAACTAATCAGTTTGATCTCCAATATTCTGGATGTTTCTATACGTGGTGGAATCAACAATAAGGTGGAGATAGGTTGGTACTAAAATTGATAGAGTGATTGTTAACGTAGAGTGAATTCTTTTCTTTGAGGACTCTAAAGCTGACTTTCTGAATCCAGGTATTTCTGATCACTCACCAGGAGTGGCCATGATTTATGAAAAGAGGAAACATGGCCCTCCTCCTTTCAGATTCTGCAATTTCATTACCGAAGAACCAGATTTTCTAGATATGGTGAGAAACTCTTGGCAGCACAAAGTTACAATCTATATGAGATGATGCACCAGCCCTGTCAATGACTCGTCCCGAATAATCAATAACCTAAGGCAAGGTAGTCCTATGTTTGTCATTGTTACCAGACTTAAAAGACTGAAGCAAGTTCTTATTAAATGGAGAAAGGAAAGGTTTCAGTTCGTGTCAACTAAAGTTCTTTAGGCTAAGAGGGAGATGCAGATTGCTCAAACTCAAATCCAGGAGCACCCCTTTTGTCCCCAATTGGCTAAAAAGGAAAGATCTACAGTGATTAAGTATGCTACTCTTGCTAAATATGAGGAGTCTATGTTAAAGCAGTAATCAAGAGTAAAATGGCTAGACCTTGGTGATAACAATACTTCATTCTTCTTCAACTCCCTGAAAGAAAGAAGATCAAGGAATAACATTCTCTCCATTACCTCTCTTTCTGGTGAGCAGCTTGAGGAAGATGAGCTTATAGCTAGTGAGTGCATCAAATTCCATTCTTCAATTTTTGATGAATTTGGTACATTTGAAACTGATGATTCAATCCTTAATACCTTATCTTTTAATACCATTGTTGATGATTGTATTGCTAATGATTTGATAAAGAATGTTACTAGAGAGGAGATTGTTTATGCTATTTCTACTATTGGGTCAAGTAAAGCCCCTGGCCTTGGTGGATTTTCCAGTCATTTCTTCAAGGTTTGCTGGTCTATAGTTGGTGATGACTTTGTGGCATCAATTCAAAAAAAAATAAAATCACCAAGTCTAAGATGCTAAAGGAAATTAAAAGCACCTTCATTACTCTTTTGACAAAGTGTGACAATCCTTCCAGAGTCACTGACTTCAGACCCATTGCTTGCTGCAATGTGCTTTACAAGTGCATAACTAAGATTATTTCTCTTAGAATGAAGAATGTTCTTCCTTATTTAATCAGTGAGAATCAATCAACTTTTGTTTCTGGGAGAACTATCCAAGATAACATCCTAGTTGCTCATGAAGTGATGAGGATTTATCATAGAACTAATGGAGCTCCTAGGTGTTCTTTGAAAATTGATTTGAAAAAAGCTTATGACACTGTTATTTGGAAGGCAGTGATGATTACTATGAAGAAAATGGGTTTTTCTTAACAATTTTTGGACTTGATTTTTCTTTGTTTATCTACTGCAAAGTACTCTATCCTTATTAATGGATCTCCCTATGGTTTCTTGAGACAAGGATGTCCTCTTTCTCCTTCTTTGTTTGTCATTGATATGGAGATCTTCACCAGTATCCTCCACCAGCATGTAGCTAAGAGATTGTATGGCTTTCATTCTAGATGCTCTTTGACCAAGCTCACTAGTCTTTGCTTTGCTGATGATGTGTTAGTCTTCTTTAAGGGTAATGTTGTTGCTGCTTCTGTGCTAAAGAGTAGTCTGGAGGATTTCAGCAGTTGTACTGGATTAGAGGTAAATAAACATAAAACAACTCTCTATTCTTCCTCTGTGGATTCTGAAGTTCTTGCTAATATAGTGAGTTGCCTTGATTGTACTACTAATTCTCTTCCAGTCACTAATGGAAATTGGCTCCTTTTCGACCCTTGAAAACGACCCTGATAGATGGTTGCAGTGGGTATTGCCCCTAATGGGCGTCGTATACCCAGAAAAAAAAATCCCAGAAAAAGATGAACAACCCCTGATGGGGATCATTGTAATGAAATTTTTATTTACGATTTGGTCCTAATTCTACAACCCACACTATGACCAATCCCTATGGTTTTAGTTATGTTTTCACCTACATCTAACCCTAACCTATAACTCCCCCCCACATCCACTCGTGACCCATCCATCTTATCTTTTATCTCTTCCACTTCATCGAGTAGCAGAGCAGCCATAGAGTAAACCACCACCATTAATTCCTACTTCTCCTTCACAAAAAGAAGCTCACATGTTCTTCCAGATCCCAAACTCCATCTCAGTATCAAATGTATCAGAAGAATTTGAAAACAACCCTATTCTTTCATAGACACGAGTCGCCTGATTTTCACTCAATCAAAATAAAAATCGGTGCCCTAATTTTTTATAGTGTTCATCAAGGGAGGTAAACAACCTTAGATTAGGCCTCAAACAAGTTCGTGAGCTAAATAAAGTCCAATAGCTTACTCGGGTCCAAGTCTAAACTTGTCAAATAACCGAAGTACACAAGTGGTTTAATTGTGCAAAAAGTTGACCTTGAATTATAAGAAGGTTTGTGCACAAAAAAATTGGCATAAAAAACCGTAGACAAGGTTCGCAAACCCAAAGAGAAAAATGTGGATACCAGCGTAACATTATTTTATGGTTCGCGAACCAAAATGTACATAGGAGTGCAGGAACTTCTCCATCTTGAATGGTTCGCGATCGGAGAGCAAAACACGAGTCCAAGGAATGATCCTTACTAACCTTTTTATGAAAGGACTTAATTACATCGAAAGTGTAAGCTCCGGTCTTTGATAGTAAAAGGGTAATCGACTCAATAACTAACCTATCCTAGTCTGAGAATGACATTAGTAGACTAAATCAAGGATTGTGTTTTGGCATTTGAACTTGACATCAAACTTGACATACCAATGCCAGTAGGTTTGACCGAGCAGTGCTCTAACACCATTAATGAACATTTTTCTCGCAACAAAAATTCCTTGGTGGTTTTTTGGATGTGGGAATGTAACCCATACCCTATGGTGGTCATTTATAGGCAGTTGAACATTACCCATAATATATGGTTGTGAACCAAAGTAGTTAATATCGTGTATCGGTATCGTATCGGCTAAGGCCGATACACCTATACAAAAGATAATATCGGATATAACGATACACCTATACGAAAGATAATATCGGATATAATCGGGGATACATAAACAACCTCACAATTTCAATTATTTTTAGTTTATCTATGTATTATATTGCTCACTAGTTTAAGTACTTTCATAAGATTATCAATGACGAATGTAATGTGTATATGATATTAAGTAAATAGCACCACCACATCCCCTAAATTTAGGATGATCAACAATTAGTTAAGTATGACGATATAATTTCAGTTTATAACTTGGAAGCATAAATGGTTAAATGAAGAATTTAGGTTTAGTTCTTACCAATCGGTGCTCTAAGCGATAAGATAGACTAACAACAAACGACAATGATGACTAAGGTATTTAGAAGAAAAAAAATATTTACAAATTTAACCATGTATCGGTCACGCCAATATATCGGCTTGTATCGAGCGATACAAACGATTTTATCGGACGATTGTGTTGGCGATATTTTGGGTATCATATAGGTCTAAGGCCGATACGCGATATATCGGGATAATACCGGCCCGTACAAACGATATTACCTACATTGCACACAACCCCACAGTAGCGGTGGCGGTGTTGGAAAAAAAATCCTCATCATAGAGTATTCATTATTGTGCATCCATGATTTGAGATGTAAAAAAAAAAAACTGCATCCTTCGTTTTTCGATGCATAAAAGTGTGCATCAACATTTTTATTAGTGCAAGAGAAAATTTATTAACGAAAGATGTATCCATATTATTTCTAACAAAAACTTTAAGAGAAGGTTGCCAACGAGGAGTAACATGCGGATTACAGGTAATTGGAGTGACAAGATCAAAGGGAGAAACCAAAACATGTTGGGCATCATATCATTAATTTAATTGAATGAATGGTGCCACTTACTTTGCCCCATAATGTCCAAACTATTAACATGATATGAATGATACAATGAATTGTGGTGTTATGGTATTGGAAGTTAATATGAGCCATTCAGGTATGGATCTAAAGTATGATGTTAGTGATGATAAAACTCTGATGGACATATAACATACTAAATAGCTTTTGTAAATTGACAATATAAGAACAAATGCAGAAGATACAATTAAGATTTTGAACTGGTATTAATTGAATTCGCGTTTTCACATGAAGGATATCTGGATCTTTTAGATGAAGAACTGATATTTATAAGGAGCTAAAGTTTTCAGAAGTTAAGCCAATAAACGAAGTATATGGAAAAAGTATGAGCATAGGAGTGTAATCTTATTAATAAATCTTGGCATAAAGAGATTTAATATTGAAAGTGGCATAAGTTTTAGGGGTCCAAACAAGAGTATCTTATTGGTGTGGCATGATGGGTATAAATAAGATGGAAACCACCTGAGTTGGTGTAAACAGTTTGTGAAGTAATGAAATATGTAATCAATGTGATGTTGATTAATGAGTTGATGCGCCAATTAATTGTTAGAAGAGTTTAAGTAAATGGTCTCGAGAAGAGGTTCCTCTTGATGAGGTAGGCAGTTGTGGGTCCAGATATTGACAGTTGTGCTATCCTAACTTACAATTCTGCATAGTTATAAATAAGATGAAGCGCATGTTGTCAGATACATCTAGAGTTAAAATTACTAAGTGGTGCTCTTGCTTGGAAATAACATCTGAAGTATTTAGCAGACAAAACTTGAGCCTAAAGCTGGTCAAGAGTATGAATAAGTAATAAAGCGAACCTTGTTAAAAAAAAAATATAATGATGAAGATTTATAATGTTGAATTCTCCAAATCTACAAAGACAAATGTTGCCAAGAGATTACATGCAATAGGTTCTTGTTAAGATCATTGGTTCACTAGTAGTGTCTTTAGATTTTATATATGTGCTAAATACTAGCTTTAGGCAGCTCTAAAACTTGCATTTGAAAATTCTTCACTGAATTAAGCACATCATTAATCTTTTTAGCTTTACTAGCTTGTGAAATGAACTTATTATGCTAACCTTGTAGTGATTTGCTATCTCGTCAATAATTATTTGACAATTCTTATGTCCAGATTTATGTTAGATAAAAAATTCTCCTGGATTTTTACATTTCTTCTGTCTAGATTTATGTTAATTATTGACAATTCTTCTGGTCAATAATTAGTTGACAATTATTCTGTCTAGATTTATCTTTGATATTTTACTCTAAGGACCATTTACTTTAATTGAAGTATGTTCGTGATTTGGATCCCGTGTAAATGAGTAATATTAGTGCTAAGAAATGCTAGTAGACTTGTCAAGATTCATGAGCTTGATGGCGCAGGGTTGAACCGAAGAAGTCATCACTGAAGAATGTTCATTAAGATTTATTTGTTGAAAAAATAAAAATAAAACCTTACCTAACCGGGATGTTTGATTTAGCATCAACAACCCATATCCCAATGACGAATTGTAATACCCGATTCGGCAGGTATGGTTCGCCGAATGGAATATTAATAATGATTTGTCCTTTCCTAACACCGAGGCCTTTTCAAGCACGGTTGGATATAAAATTGGTGAAAACTCTGTAGTCAAGCGTGCTTGGGCGGGAGTAATCCAGGAATGGGTAACCTCCCAAGAATCTGTTGTCGGATGACCACAACGATGCCCGTTAAAAACTGCACACTGACGGTTAATCGTAGTGTCTACGTATGGACAATATCGGTGGAGGGTCGTGTCGTTACAGATGGTATCAAAGCCAACAACAGTTCACCTATCGAGGGTGGGAGAGTACGCTTGATGGGTTGGGGCCAGGTAGGGTTTGCCGAATGGAATATAAGTAATAGTTTTTCGTTTCCTAACACTGAGGGCTTTCAAGCACAATTGGATCTAGAGTTGATAAAACCTCTGCAGTTATGCGTGCTGGGGTGTGAGTAATCCAGAAATTGGTGAATTTCCGAGAATTTGCTGTCAGATGACCACAGTGGTGCTCGTTGAAAACTCCACACTGCCGGATGACCGCAGTGGCTAAGTGGGGACAATTTCAATGGAGAGTCGGGTCATTACACGAACCTATTAAGGGGCTAATACCCTGGTTATACACCATCTCAGTTTTCAACATACTTATATATACTCCCTCCGTTTCAAAAAAATAAGCCAGTTTGACTTTTTTCATACTTTTTCCTAAAAATTAGGGAACTTAATTAAACTAAAAATATTTGACTTAAACTTGTTTTGTACGAGTAGAAAATCTGCATAGGTACTCGAGGTATCCCATCCATC
>JAJJMA010291595.1:0-10799 GCA_023529015.1 Papaver nudicaule | reverse complement strand
GATGGAGCTTCTAGTGTTGAGAAGACCTGTACAAGGCAGCTAATGTTACTATTCAGAAGCCTAGCCCAACACAGGGTCTTACGTTAACACTCATGAATAGCTAGTCAGCTAACTAACTGGAAGCGGCGCAATGTGGTTGGTGCAAGTTGACCTTAGAATGATTAAATTTATTTTCTGAAGGGACAAAAAGAAACCAAAAATAGAAACTTCTAAACCTATTCCAAAATCAAGTACAATGATAGAGCCATTCTGAATCGACATAAATTGCAAAGGATACTCTTTAAAAAGTTTGTCATAGTAACGTTTGACCAGCCTTTGCTCCCATGAACGATCCATATCATCTTCCTCAGAACGGATGAACCTGTCAAAAGTAATAACTTACTCATATACTAATAATATATGAAGGGAAGAAAGGCTAATGTACCAAAAAGCTACATAAGAGTCCAAGTTTCTAACCACCAACTACAAATTGCTAATTAAAATACTAAGAAACACAATAAGACTTGCTTAGACACGAATTATTTAAGCATGCCAAGGTACAAAAATAGTGTGTTGGAAGAGTAGTCTGTCTATAGATGGTTATTGTCAAATGACACTCGTTTTACAAATTTCAACGTGCCACCAGCTAGAGCATCATATCTAAAAATCAGTTCATCTAAAAAATAATCATCACTTAAAGCATATCAATAACCATTTAAAAAAATATTCCAAGAATTTGGATTCATACTGATTATTAATTCCTATACACTAACAGTCATAACAATCATACTATATACTATGACCGCATAATAAAATGTCTCCACCAGGTTCTTTCAGTAAAAGTGTAAAACCAATAAGAAATATCTTCCATTGTTAGGGAAACAGGACCCAATACAGGCTGGCTACGTCCAAGCCAGACTCAGCCCTCAAACCAGGTTAATCATTTATGGACAATCAGGAAGTATTTAACCTATGATTTAGTTCGTCTTGGATTCTAGATGGTGTTAGTTTCCTCCTCCTTAGCATATTCATGTACACTTCCTCTCTAAGTAGATATGGTACGATACTATGATTGAAACAAGAAAGCATGACAAAATTTACGTGTTTCACCAACAAAGAGAGTACTGATATAAATAAGTGACAAGATTATCAAACCTGTAACCTTCTCTTAGAGTATCTTGATCAGTTTTTGTAGGCAAAACAATGTCTGCTTTTCTTCCCGTACCATAGAAATCAACTGGCAAAAGAACAATACACAACTGTTTAAAACTTAAAAAGGAAACTAATGTGTCGCTTAAGAAGGTATTTTAAGTATAATTTAAAAGAAAAAGAATGTGTAGTTGCCAATGATTAGGCAACAGATAAATTACAAAAACACATCCCACAGAATCATAATATAAGCTTAAAGCTTGACACCACATACAAGGAAAAAGTTGACTGGGACAGATTTTTTATGAGTTTGCCATGTTTATAAGGCATAGTGGTAAAAGTAACAAATATTCGTTCGAACTATGATAGTCTTCTTATCTAGTTCACCTCGAATGAAACCAATTTTAGGTCAACATTCTGTTCTCTCTTTTTTGAAAGGCTGGTGAAGCTTTGAAGAGATCAACAGTTCAGATAACACCAAGGATCGAACCCTGATCTGGATTCCAAACTAACATCCGCAGTATACACCACCAGGCACCAACTGTGCTAGTAGGCACTCGTATATCCTATATTTTTTACAATCACAAATTTGTGAATAAAGCACCTAACAATACAATAATAACAAAGTTAAAACTTACAAGTACGTACTTGGAATCTAGTCCTAAAACTGATGTTAATTCAAGTTTCCTTGTTAGGAGTAATCTCATGATTCGACTCGGTTACTCTTCAACTTTTACTCATACTTGAGGTAGATAGAGAGCAATCGAATATCGTGTGGAGCAAGAGTCAAGAGAGCGGAAATTGGTCCTCAGACATCAAAACTAAAGAGAGTTCAAGTCTAAGATCCTTAATAACGAATTCTTATTACTTCGGAACACTAAATATAAAAGACAGAATGATCTCAAAAATAGATGCATTTAAATGTAAGGATGTGTGTAGCCCCCTTCCTTCTTGGACGAAGGAGATTGTTCACCATCCATTTGCTTTAGGAAACTGAGATCCAGCAAATAAAAATCTCATTATCTGCATGCTTTCTCAGTCTCCGTTAGATAATCAGTACACTAATGCAATGTAATTCTCTACTACTAAGTGTAAAAAGCTCTTAAAGACGTAAAGGAAGATAGATTCCATGGTAACAGGTAAGAAAAGAACTAAAAGACTTTTCGGAGTCATGGCTAAACTAATAAATTGCTTAGTAGGCAGCACCATGGGCAGTGCTTCCTGGATCCAGCAAATACCTAAGAGTCCCTTACTGCCTCATGTTTAAGGTCTCAACCCTCGTGTGAGATTTCTGGACCTAATGTTGTTCGTCAACCACTATTCAAAAAATAGATTTCATTCATAACATGGCAACAAACTCTGCTCAAGTAGTTTGCTCTTACAATTTGAAAGGTATCTCTTAACATTATACTGAGATGACACGAGAACAAACTCGAAAAACTACAATCACAAAAAAGACTTTAACTGAGAAAGAAAACAAAACATCATTTCAAAATCAAAAGGAAAAATGATAAAATGTAAAATAAAGAAAATTAGGGTTTTTTTCTCACCATAATCCTTCAGGAACTTCTTATGACGATCGAACGCATTTAAACCTCGGATATGAGATTGATATTGTCTGTAAGAGAAAATGAACAAGTGAGTAACTAATTAGGTGATTTGAGGAGTTTAAGAGTTTATGAATACTTACTGTTTTCGTTCTTCTTTTTCAAATACCGCGGATTTAAGAGAGTTTAACGAGGCCATTATTCCTTCTCGGATAGGGATATTAGAACAAACCCTAATTACTGGTCGATTGAAAAGGAAAACAAGTTTTACGATATATCATCTGCAGGTTTCTCTTTCTAGGTCTTCTGTATGGTTCCGAGTTCCTACAAACTACAGTTGAAAATCGCTATGCTTAAACCTTTTTTTTTCTCTTGAAATGGTGACTGATTTTAGGGGGAAACTCTGGCCTCGAAACGGGTAAACTCTAACTCAAAGAGTCAAAGATTCGAAACTCTGGCCAACGAAGTGAACGATCTCGGTCTCGGCTCGGCCGGGACTGGGACACCTTGATATTTTTATCTCGATGAAATTTTGGGGTCTCAATTTTCAAATTTTGTACGTGCAACATGTATGTAAAGCATTTTGCACACGTTGCATAAATCAAGTTTTTTTTTTCCCCGAAGGAAAAGTCCGGTGTTATATTAACAAAAAGAGAAGTACATTTAAGCAAAACATGATTAAACATGATACAAAAAAAAGGCCAAGCACAGCTGAACCATTCATGTTGTGAAATACTCCCAAGTCCCTTAGTGTATGTCACCAAAAGTAGATCCTTAAAAGAGACGTTGAGTGAGACCATGTCGAACCGCAAGTCACAGATTGTGAACCACTAAACAAAGAAGTGTTGATCATTTTGAGGCCAAGGCAAACTCCCAGCGTCCAAACCAGCAAGCCATTCAAAGGAATGACCTAAATACTTCCTCTCACAGACCCAAACGAGAAGTCTGTGTTATCCATTGAACCACTGAACGGTCCAAGGAATAACTGTAACCTGAAATTTACACAGAAGTAACCAAAACTTGAAGGCCGACAATAACCCCATCCACCACCGTTGTTGGATCAGAGATACCAAACTAAAGCAGACACACTGTAGAGAACCACCAGACAAAAGCAAGCACCCATATATACAACCAAAAAACTGGAAACACACATAAGAGAAAAGCTGCCAAAAGCGTCCAACACTCATTTCCCAGGCAGCTATCAGATAGTGTTGGTGGAGGTGATAGCTGCCATCAAAAGACTTCATTGGCCATGCGAGTGCCTAGGAGGAGGCACTCGCAGGTCATATGCTAAGGCATGTGCAACATCCACCTCATCGGCAGAGCATTTCCATGTTAGAGAAGGTGGTGGAGTAGTCACCACATTGACAGATGAAGATGTTGTAGTTGAGTTGGTGATTGAAGCCGGATGATCTGAATTCTTCAAAATTGGGAAGATATATGTTGTTGGAATTACACGAGCATGTTGTGGCTGCTAAATGGGTTGAGGAATGTCAGGAATAGGTGCAAGCTAACATGAAATGTCGAACCATTGTTGTTGTTGAGCCATATCCTGGTCATGTCCTTTTCTGTGACGGTGTGTGGTAACTTCCATGTCTGGGAGAGACATGTGTGCAGAGACATGAGCAACTGAATCTTGAATGTCATCTAGAGGTTTAAACTTTCTCAGTTTTGTAGGAGGCGATTTAGCAGCAAATTCAGGCATTGAAGCAGGCATATTCTCAACAGAATGGACATGACGTCTTGTATATGTACGTAGTGGTTGAGAAGTATGTCTATGATGCACTATAACTGAGGGAATGTCATCAACCATGGAAATCTCAATACGAACTACCTCGTTATATTTACGAACATATTCCGCAACTTCAGCAGCATAGTAAAGATTCAGATAATTAGATAAGGGGTACTTACTCTGATGAATGATGTCCTGGGTAATACCCGAATCCGAAGTAGTATTATCTTCGCTATGGGACTTTGACTTACCTTTAGTTGGGCCCTTTGGGAACCCAAACAAAAGTCGCTCAAACTTTCCCATGGGCGTTGAGAACTAGAAGCTGGAGCTGGTTCTGACCCGATAACTGGATCTGACTGATCCGTATCCGTGTGAACTGATTGTGTCCGGTTCTCCTCAATAGTGACTTGTGCCAAATTGACTGCAATCGTATCAGAAGCGACAGGGACGTCAGGAATATCAGTTTCTGCAGAAGATACAAATATTGGATGTTTGATGTTCCCCTCATCCACGTGTTGATTGCTGGTTGAAGCGTGTGGATGATGTTGATCCAGTGACTCAGTGAGCCGGTGAGCCGATGCAGATTGACTCAAGGGTTGATGAAGAACAGATCCAGAAGGGGTTGTAGAGATTTGATGTTGAGCAGACATAGCTGCTTGAAATCGACGGAGATCTTGTGTACAAACCAACTGGTGTTGACCAGCACGAAGAGGTTGTTGGTAGCCATGCATGTGTTGTATGAGCTTTCCCTTTCATACGTTTGCCCAATTCCTCAAATGGGAAATCTCTGTGAAGAGATTTGAACTGACATAAGTAAGGTTTAGGCGTAGCATCACAAATCCTAGATGTATGCCCAAGATACCCACATGTGTGCAGATCTGGTGGAGCTTTTTATATCTGTACTCAACCCATACTTAACACCCTTATAGACAGTATAGTGACCCGGTCAAAAAGGGTGTTTAAGATTCATAGACAACAGAACTCTTGGTATCTGTTTACTAGGATCTATAAAGAGTACAATACCTACTCGATGAAGTATACCGGAAAGTGCTTCAATCTTTTTAGAAGTTGAAGGTAAGTTGTGTAGTTGCATGAAAAAATTAGCTGAATTAAAACAAGATGAAGGATATCGTTGATAAAGACCCCAGTCCTCAACTAACACATTATACTCACCTAGCGTCTACGTCTTTGCCAGCAAAATGGTGTTTTTGTCATGAATATTCTTGAAAGTGACCTTAAGCACACTTTTATCTGCCGAGGCGTCTATCCTTGCAAGTTGAACTGGTTTCCAAAAAGATTTAAGTCTATTCTTGATTGCCTTACATGCAGTAGCATTACCCAGTACTTTAACATCAACTTATGGTACTTCTGGGGGTTCTGGATCAGCAGCTGGACGTGAAGTACTCATTGGATAGTAGTGGAAAGTATTGATGAGTACGAACAATAGAAAAAGGATCTCAAAAGATTGAAATTTTGAAATCTAAGAAGAAAGGTAGAGAAAGTATAGCGGATCTTCAGAAAGTTAAGGAAGAAAATATGGTGAAGTATAATAGTTATTGAAGAGGCCACCTTGTTAACATCGATTTCAAAAAGACAGTCACAATGATTACCAAGCTCAATAGTGGGGAAAGAATAAACCGTGAAGAATAAACAAGAGAACGACAAGAAAAAACAGAAGTGAAAAGGCGGGGATACCGAGATACACCACCAACTTTTTGTTTTCGTGAACCTAATTGATTATGGTTGTTTGAACGATCTCACAAATCAATATTCAAACAACAACCTGAGTATAGTTCAGAGAACCGAACCCAAACAAGAACGTAGTTCTCGTAGATCTCAATAGACATGGATTCACTCAAAGGTTATGAATCAACAAGCTTGCAATTACTTCTATTATATAGATCAGAAACAATATAATGCGGAAGGGAAAAGTAATGCAAGACACCATAATTTTGTTAACGAGGAAACTGCAAACCTAACAGAAAAACCCCGGGACCTCGTTCAGATGTGAACACCCTTAGTATGAACGGTATACAGACGCTAGCCTACTCTCAGACTTCGGACTGGACTGTATCGAGACTGAATTCACCCTACAAGCAATTCATCTACCAATGTGCTCCTACGTCTCTTGGCTTCCGCAGTAGCCTACGTACTTGATTCCCCTAGCTGACGTCCTTTACAGGCCTAGGAGTTGCTCCACTTCCCTTCGTGAAGACTAGTGCTACCAGGACGCCTAAAAGTATCCAAGTAATTAAACGAGAATACGATTGTGATTTCCTTTAGACTTAAAGTCAAGGTTAATGGACATCGATATGTTGAATAGGGCTTATTGATCTAGCCTAAAAAACTTTACCTCCAAACGCGTGACGAACTTAGTATGAAACCTAGTTCGTGAATTTGCGTTGGGAACTTCTAGGGTTTACGATACAAGATCTACCTTACGAAGTTTCTATCAAATCTTGGTCGTGATAAGATTGAAAGAATTCAATCGACCCAAGATATACAGGATGGAATTTTACTTCTGACCTGTGCTTCACAATCCTCAAGTGAAGTCATTCAATAGTCGTAGTCCTAAAAGGACTTCGAGATGATGACCAACCTTTATGCAAGGATACACAGATGTGTAGAGGATTGAGATTGTATCTTGCAGAAGGTCGTCTATTTATAGTGATCACCAAGGGAGGCTTTGCTTAAAGTTTAAGCAACCTTGAGTAGGGCTCAAGCATACCCATTCTCAATCTTCTAAGAACTTTGGACTAAGCCAAAATTTAAAGAAGACTCAACCTTGTTTGAAGGTTCGCGACTTCTGGTCCAATGCTTGTTTGGACATCGCTTTACGACTTCTGGTCCAAATACTTAGTTTGAACATCGCTTGGATTAAGTTGTTGAATTCCATGGGCCAAGTCACGACAAGTCCGAGAACTAATCATGTCTAGACCGAAAACTTCAAGATATGGAAGTTGGAAGTTTTCGCATGGCTTATATGAACGCGTTCGCAGATCAGTCCATAGAGTTCAGGAGAATTCTTGAACTTGTATGTACGCGTTCATACAGACTTAGCTCGTTCTCTGAAATCCCTAAGGCAACATATGTACGCATTCATGAACGCGTTCACCGTTGGGGTCATTTCAAGAGACAACTCAACATACTCTACCTATAAATGTTATCACAAGTGTGACAAATGCAAAGGCGAAAATCCTAGAATACCTTCGGATAATATAAACAACATCATAGACTATCGGTATGATAGAAATGGTAAAAACGATACGGAAAGGAAATACCTTTCTAACCTTCAGCGAGGACGTTATAATTTATCAAGTAGTAAGCTTCGGTCTTCGTCTTCATCAGTCTTCGTCTCGATTACCTAGAACTATCCTAGTCCGAGTTGTAGAGTAAACATATCAAGGATTGTGTTTTTGTCTCATAAACTTGACAACTGACTTGAGATAGCAACATCAGTGGGTTCAACCGAGCTATGCTCTAACAAGAAGAACAGAAGAAAAACAGAAGAGAAGTGATAGTGGAGGTTTAAAAAACTGAAAATAAAGTAAGAAAAATAAACAAAGAGAGCAACCAACGCAACACATATGTAAAAAAATACTACATGCAAAATAAAGAAAGAGAGAATAGGTAGCCTAAACTAGAGCTGAATCCAACACGCATAAACCATGCGCAAGCCAAAATAACTCCTCGTAACTAAGCCTAAGCTAGCAAGCTAGGAGATAAAGAAGTGTTGGCTAGATAAGGAAGACCACCAACAGATACTCATGGTGAGAATTGAGGTTGAAGATGAAAGTCTTAGGCTGAACAATCTTGGGAAAAGAAATAGTGTACCATGGGCGAAAGTTAATGTTTCTCTCATCATCCAACAAATCCCCCAACTTCGGAGAAGTAATAGGTTTTTTGTTGATCCATTGAAAAATTCGGGGACTTTCATCGGAACCCTTAGCTAAATGAGAAGCGTTGGTGGGTCTATGGTTTCAGTAATACTCCCACAATATTGCCTGAACGAACGAAGTGTTCAAGAAGGTACCAACTCTTTTAACACCCGGAGCCGCCATATCCCTGACTAAAGCCCCAAGATGAGCATATTGAGAACCGAGGAATAAACTACCAATTGGTAAACTCTGGCCATGAGCAAGAAGGACAACTAAAGGAACCACGTGAGGCTTCAGCGTACCAACAGGATCGTTAGCAAAAATATCTTTGGACAACCAAAGCACAAGGAACGATGCAATTCAAATAGAACTGTCAGGAGCATTACCTGGACTCGAGCCGCCTACATACCAGTGATGAGTCCACGCTATATAACTCTCGCATGTAGTGGTCTTTTCAGCTTGCATCTCTTCAATTTTCTTGCTCAAATCTGCAATCATCTTATCCTGAGCTGGTGTGTAGCTGTTCGGAATATTCCCTAACATTGGAAGGTGATACAAGACGGCAACCGCCTCCAAAGAGATAGTAAAATCTCCCCAACTCATCACGAAGGTACTGGTCGCTTTAGACCAATGAAGGAGGAAAGTAACAATGGCACCGACGTCCTTATTTATCCTCAAGTTTTCAGTAGCCTTCACTGCATAGAAAATACCCGCTCGATCCAAAATTGGCCTAACCTTCTCATTTGTCAAAATAAATTCGTACCAAGCGCAACATTGAATCACAGGGAATTGCGGAAGTTTGAAATCAACGGGTACATCGACACGTGCATTAGACTCCAGACGAAACCTGATGGTCTCACCCGGCACCACTGTGAAAGAGTCATCAAGATCTCCCTGATTGGGAATGAAACAAGCAGAGAAGTCTCCAAGCTTAACGAGCACGTTTGGACTTCTGATGTGGGAGCGTACCAGAAGCCATCGGTACACCTAGGGGTCCTAGCAGCAGAGTCACGGACAGAACGATGACTGGAAACTGCTTCTTCACCATCACCCTGCATTCTCTACAGCACACAAACGATTTCAAGCAAGTTACCTCGCATACTCATGCATATGTTAGTAACTACATTTATAACACGCGTACTTTCCCAATAACATGAATAGTATTGTTTGCACGTATACACGCATCTACACACTGTAGGACATATGTCTGTGCAAATCAATAAATATACATGTGTAATGCCACAAACACTTGGCCTTGGCCACACGCCGAGGCCGTGGCCACAAGACCATGGCGCCATGCTCATGGCGCCACGAATATTTGGCCTTGGTCAAAATCCAAGGTCGTGGCCATAAGCATGGCGCCACTATTTTTATTACGGCCTTGTATATATATATATATATATATGCGTACGCATAAAAAAAAACGATAAATACAACAAACAAAAAAACCTAGGTTACCTTGTTGCTCCTCGTTGTTGCTCCGCTCGATGACATGACGAACAAGGATTGGTAAACACAGTTAAAGAAGAATGAATCAAAAGAATAGAAAAAAATACTGCTCTGGTGAAATCTCTTCTCTTTCTTTTGAAAGTTTAACCTAGGCATGTATATATATACACACAACCAAATCCTAATAGTAGTAGGATTTTTAAAATAAAAAAAGGAAAAAAAAATCACAAAGCGCCCGTGGCGCCAAAGAGACGCCACTTCAAAGAATCACGCCAAGGCTGGCGTTAAAATTAAATAAAAAAAAAAAAAAAAAACCTGTTTTACCAACGTCTTCCATGGGAGGAGTTCTGGAGACGTCAATGGCTTCTCCTGTTGATGTTGATACAGGCCAGCCTCGTAGGTTTCGTGATTTTCAGTCCTCTGCAATCACTGCACTAACTTTTGTTACTGCTGGTGATCTTCCTGCAACACCTACATGTCTGCAAGTCCCGCACGCGATGACGACAACAGCGTCTACAGGCCATGCACCCCATGCTGTTCATTTTCATTCTTCGGTGAGTCATCTCCAGTCTTCTGCAGCCCCCATGTTTGTGTGCCACCTTGATGCGACATCAGGCGTCGCAACTACCTCCCATGGTTGTGGCGTTATTGATGATTGCAGCACTAGATGTCCTACTGCAGCAGCGTCGCAGGGCGCCAACAACGATCCATCTGATGCTGCTAAATATGATTGCCCCTTGCAAGGCTTTCATGGTTGTAAGAATGGGGTAGGCGGCAGAGGTTATAATCAAGGGTCGTTGATTCAACATTTGGACCATAAGCACTATCCGGATGTCGCGAGAAAAGAATGGTGTCGTCAACTTATTGCTAGCAATTATAGTGTGTTCAAGGCATGGGAGCGAACTTTACGGGGAATGCACATGTGGTTATGCCCTCCGTGTATGCGTCTAGTTGCTTGGAGGAATCCTTGTAAGCGACATAATGGAGATATTACTCTTCGTCCGTGGAATGGGGAGGGGGTCGATTTCTTGGTGCATGGAATCCATTGTCCAGCTCCTGCTATTG